>OY292394.1:59140782-59179162 GCA_958496205.1 Idaea biselata | reverse complement strand
CCCCCCAGTCTAAGTCGTAGCGCCAAGAGAACTCGTCTGTGTTCCGATACGTTGTCCGGTGCAGCCACTAAGGAAGACGGGTCGGATCATGTTCCACTGCCGTCTTCCTTCTTCTAGATGAGCGTGTCACATCTTAAACCACATCATCACTTACCATCAGGTGAAATAGTGGTCAATGGCTCATCTTTTTTTTTGTGAGGGGAATCTAAGACCATCATGCCGCCATCCGGGGGAAGAGCGGCCCGGTGTGTGGGAGTCCCCCCTTTCAAGATGGTGTGCCGCCAGGGTATACCCACCATGTCCTTCGCGCCGCAGTTGCCAGAGCTTGCCGGAACCTTTCGGATAACTTCGGCAAACTCAGGCGGCAGGTGGTCCGATTGTCTGTAAAGTTCATACCTCTACGATTTCTCCCTTGTTTATCTGTCGCTTCACAGCTGTCATTATCCTCTTCATTTTTTACATTCTTCTTTTGTAACTTATTTCTACTTCTGAGATCGTGCCATGTCTTAAAATTATCAAAAAATACTATATTGCATGACGTTACCCACAGCGCAATCTAGCCCCAAACTAAGCACTAGGTGCGTACTATGGTACTAGACAACGGATTCACTACATAATAATACTTTATTTTTATTTTTTAAATGAAGTATATTATGTAAAAGTTAATGTGGCATAGGATAGATATAGAAAACACCCAGACCAGAAACAAATATCTATTTTTAAGCATAAATACTTGCACCCGACGGGAATCGAACCCGCAACCTTCTGCATTGCACTCAGGTTTTCGCCCGACACGACTTGTGTGTGATGATGATACTGAACTTTTAGAGATTTTTAAAGTGAAAACGGTCGAAAAAAATGGAGAATAATTGATATTGATTTATTGGAGTACCTTTAAATTATAATCTTCGCTGCTTTCGTTATCCCCTTCATCTTTCACCTTCTTAATTTTATTCTTTTGTAACTTATTTCTAAGATCACGCCATGTCTGGAAATAAAACAAGTTATGGGCATGATAATCACATAAGATGGTACATGTCAGAAGCACAGAATTGACAAACACTGGAAATCGCACTTCGTCGAAAAAACGGTGCCGATTCATACTAGTTTTAGAAAAAAGTCGATGACCCTCTGTCCTTTTTGCTCTTTAGTTGTCGTCGGTTAGTTAGACAAGGACATAGGGACAGGGCGACCTGAATACTGAAGCATTGTGAGACACAACACTGGGCGGGAAGACGTGCCTGAAGTTATATCTCAAATAGAGTTGCAGAGAATGCGATTTTTTTTCTTAGTGTAATGAATGGTGGATACAACAGAATATTAGGGGTCGAGGAACCATAGTGATCAGTGGAATATACAAACCTGTTTCCACTTGATGACCTGTTTGCAAGGAGGGCCCAGGTTGTTTAACGACTTGGTCAACTTGGCCCAGTTCGCCTCTAACTGTGCTCGCACCAGCAGACCTCGGCCCAGCTGCCCGGTCGGCTGGAACATGTCCTTGTTCCGCTTCATGTGATGGAGGAGGTGGTCTAGCTGCCGACTGTTTAGTTTGGCTCGGTATGACGCTGTAGGATCGATAAAACAGCTGATTTTCAGTTAAACAAACATAACCTGGACAATTTTTGATGACCTCTGTGGCGCGTCGTGCGAATGCTTGACTGCAATGCAGAAGGTTGCGGGTTGGATTCCCGCTGGGTGCAAGTATTTATGATTAAAAAATAAATATTTGTATCTGGTCTGGGTGTCTTTGTATGTATTATACATAGAAAGACAATCTCTAAGACTTTTTCTTTTTAACCACTCTTTAAAATGTAAGGAATTGGAAAATATATATTGAAACTGCGTAAATTACGATCCCTCGAGATTTAAGGGATCAAAGTAGACTATATCCTTCTCCAAGGTCCTATCTATCTCTATACCAAAATTAATCAATATCAGTTCAGCAGTTTAGGTGTGAAAGTGTAACAGACAGACGGTTACATTCTCATTTATAATATTAGTAAAATAGTAACATTTGTATAAAATTGAGGCCGGTCTTAGAGTTAAACTGTCATTGCAAAAACTACTGTTAAAAACTTACATTTAAGATCAATATTTTTCTCAGACATATCTTGTGTTTCGGTGCTCCGTATATCATCCAGTATAGACTCATCGACAACATCTGAATGCTTGTCTAATTTGTCATGTTCCGATGTCGAGGAGTTGTGTTCATTGGTAAGACCTTTCTTTCTCATGCTATTCTGTATATCTCTCCAAGTCTGTAAAGAAGAAAAAAGGTTTTTTTTACAACTTGCTGCATCCTTTTGTTTCACCCGTGTAAGTCCTGATTTCACAGGAATATCAGAATCAAAAGGATTTCTATGTCCTTATGCAGGGCCCAATTATCTATAATGGCACCAAAATGCACCAGTGTCCTGTAATGTATGAGAAGGAGACCCGAGTCTTCTTCTTCTCAGCTCAGGTAGTGCAGTGGCTCATCTGGTGTTAGTTTTCAGGTCGCCCTGAGGCCTCTAGCTTGACCTGTACCAACTGCTTAGCATGCCTTCAGAAGCATGGAGGAGCTTGAGAAAGTGATTCATTGCCACACAAATTAAGAGATATGAGTAAAATTACCTTTTGCCATTGCTGCATTGATTTCTTAGCTCCCTCGATACCGTTGAGCGACAACGCCAAATATTCCCATCTCTCGTGCATCTCCTGCGCTGACAACAGCTTCTCGCGCGATGGTCGTGAGAGACACACGTTCTGACTCATGTACACCATAAGATAGTCGATCTGTGCTTGGGATGCTTTTACACGTTCATTCTTAGATTTAGACATTACGATGCACGGAACTCCTGTTACAATATGTTTACTTTTCCTCCTGAACTAGACCTTTCCAATTAGGAGAGGTCTATCTTCTCCCTGTGATTTTCTATGTCAATGGGAGATATTACAACCAGTCATTGTTTGTACCCTCAGCCTAAAGAAGTAGAAAAAATAATTCATTTTTGCGCAGAGAGAGAATGGTTAGATCTAAAATATAAATAAAATAGAGAACTATATTATTATTACTCTCTACATAAAATTTATTTACTAATAATTAGTGTTGCCGTTCGATATTAATCAATAGTATCGATAGCTCCATTAGTATAATACTATCGATATATTTATAGTATTTCAGTGGAATATCGAATGCACTAGCGATAATATCGATACAATTGCTACTGAATATTGCAAAAGTAATCGATACTATCGATTGTTGTTCCAATAGGCAAATTCGGTAATAATGATAGTATCGACACTGCAGTTTATTATTACTATTGTACCAGATGATTTTCGATGTCAGCCATCGATAGCCAACCTATCGAAAGTTCGGCAACACTATTCAGTAGTGTTGCCCATCTTTTGTCAAATTTGTCAAAGTACATATTTTTCACGGATATATACCGATTGTGGCCGTTTGGGATTTAGCCAGTGTCAAATTTATGTTTATAATAATATTAAATATTAACTTGCAATTTATAACAATCACAGTAACAGAAAACAGTCTGTTTATTGAAAAGTCAGGTCGAAAGAGAAATGAAATTGTAAATGACGGTTATTTACAATAGAAACAACAATAAATGTCCATTGTACTTTGCCACAAAGTTTAATGAAATTCAAAATTGCTGGCAACACAGTCAATGACGTTGACATTGACAGCATTGAGTACAATTTGCCGGTGACGTTTGTTTGTTGGGTTTTGGAAAATGCGAAAATATTGATTCTTGGTCTTGATTAAAAAGACCTGCCTCTAGAATTCCTAAACACGGCACGGACGCTGATTTAAGTTAAAAAATCACAAAACAACAACATTTTCTGATAATTTGTTTTTTCGGCAGCTATGTAAACGTAAATAGATTTCTCTAACGCTGAAGGAAGTCATATAAACATGAATAGAGGACTCTGCAGGGTATGTTTAGTTGAAAATGTGAAAATGTACCCCTTGATCGATACCGAGCTGCAGAACTTGTATGAGAAACTGGCTAATGAAAAGGTATGACAATAGCAACGCACCATGGCTTTATCGGGTGTTCATAGGCCACAGGAATAGCGGGAATAAAAAGTACGAATAATACAACAACTGCAAAATTGGTAATTTTTGTTAGAATACAGTTAGGTAGGGATACATTCTAACTTAAAGAATACAGTTTGCAGGCGCTATATGCTGTGTAGTGTAGCCCCGGCCCAGCATAAGACATGGCTGCGCTGACCTTCCCTTATTTGTACTTACAAAAATGTTGTATAACATCAAATGGAACCTTTAGCTATAACCTATAAAATGTTAGATAAATACTGGTAAAACTATACTATGCCACCATTTTGGAGGAGTGAGGGGAAGGTAGGTACATACTATCTCTAATACCTTTTCAACCCCCACGGAAGTGTATTTTTTTTGGGTGGTTTTAAAAAAAGTACCTCGAGGAGGTTAAACCAAAGGTTTATTCCACTTTGATCACCTGGGTGATAGCACCCAGGTGATTTCAGTCGACATAATAGTGTCCTCAAATCACCTTGGAATCATATCACCTAGGTGATTTCAGTCGACATATGTAGTGTCCTATGATCACCTTGGAATTAAATCACCCAGGTGATCAAAGGCGACTTTTTATTTTCGTGTAGTGGACTTTTATCACCTACTAAACCATGCTAATAAAAACTTTTAAATTAACACACAACTTAATATTACCTACTTAATTAGACTTACAAGAAACGAAAAAATTGTTGCTTTTGTTTTATGACGCTATGTTTTTAAATATTTTCGATTAAAGCATTTGTGGATGACATATCTACACTTATATTATAAAGAAGAAAGGTTTGTATTTGTGTGTGTGTGTGTGTGTGTGTCTGTATGCTTGTAATGAATAAACTCAAAAACTACTTGACTGATTTCAAAAATTCTTTCACCAACAGAAAGCTACATTCACCCTGAGTAACATAGGCCAATTTTGATCTCGATATTCTTAAGAGTGTGGGGAGAGCGTCACCAAACGACAAACTTTTTAGAAGGGTTCGTTGTAAGGCTAATATTATTCATTTACTTAATGCTTTAAAAAAAGACTCATTATTTTATGAGCTGCATATAAAACAAAATTTAAATATTGGTCATGGTGAGTGTTCTTCCACATCGAAAACGTCTCCTGCAAAAGACCGCAAAATATTTATAGAAGACTGTCAAATGGAACTAGTTAATGGTCACATTTCTATTGGCCATTTTCTCGAAAAGTTGCGATGATTTTCAAAGCTTTATTTTATTTTGTTTGTACCCACAGTTAATAATTGTTCTTTTTATGGTTCCGTACTACAAAGGTAAAAAGAAACCCTTATATTATAACTTTTTATTTATGTTGAGACATTATAATATCATACAATCAATACTATTTAAACTAATAGACCCAGTGACTTAAAGTAATGTATAAAAATTGTGTAATTAACATTAAACTGATTTAAATATTATGTTGTGTGTTAATTTGAAAGTTTTTATTAGCATGGTTTAGTAGGTGATAAAAGTCCACTATAATAATAATAATAATAGCCTTTTTTATTCGGACAACATTTTTACATTACATTCACATTTCAATTTCTACTTATTTTTGATCTTATATTAAGTATGTATTTTTTTGGATTGTTGATTTTTTTCTTTTTCTGTTTTCTTGTCCATTTGTCCATTGACAAAGGCCTCCTCCAATCCTCTCCAAGTCTCTCTTTCTCTTGCTTTCCTGGTCCAGGTAACTCCGACCAGGTCTTTAATATCATCTACCCATCTTCTACAAGGTCTCCCTCTTTTTCTAGTTAGGTTTCTTGGATACCAGGTCATTAATGTTTTGGACCACTTGTCTTTCCCTCTGATTGTATGACCTGCCCATCTCCATTTCAGTTTTCTTATTGTTAATGTTACTTCTTTAGTTTTTGTACACTTTCTTATTATTTCTGTTCGTACTTTGTCAGAGAGCTTCTTCCCCGTCATACTTCTTTCCATTGCATTTTGACATGTCTGCAGTTTTTTTGCTTGAGCTTTCGTAAGGGCCCAAATTTGGCAACCGTAGGTGAGAACGGGAAAAATGCAGGTATTAAGAAGTTTGCTTTTTATAGATATGTTACCTCTGCTTTTCATTATTTCCTTGAGTGCCCAGTAACTTTTCCAAGTCTTTCCTATTCTTATTTCTATTTCCTTTTGAGTTAAGTCTTCTGGTGAAATAATTTGGCCCAAATATGTGTATTCAGTAACATAGTCTATTTTTTTGTTATTTATATTGATTGGTTCTGGTACCCCATTTGTCATAACTTTTGTTTTCTCTGTATTCATAACTAATCCCACCTCTTGACTTTCTTTGTCCAGGGCGTTAAGCATGTTTTCCAGTTCATTCTTTGTTTGTGCCAGAATAATAAGGTCGTCCGCAAATCGAAGATGTGACAAATGTTCTCCATTTATTTCTAAACCCTGGTAGTCCCAATTTAGCTTGCGAAAAACTTCCTCCAGTACTGCTGTAAACAGTTTTGGTGACAGTGGGTCTCCCTGTCGAACTCCTTTTTTAATTCTAATTTCCTCGCCTTCTTTCTCCAGTTTGATTGTAGGATATATATTTCTGATTATTCTAATGTATTTGTGAGGGATGCCCTGATGCTTGAGGGCTTGCCAAATCTTTTCATGTTCCAGTGAATCAAATGCTTTGCAAATGATAAAAGTCCACTACACGAAAATAAAAAGTCGCCTTTGATCACCTGGGTGATTTAATTCCAAGGTGATCATTGGACACTACTTATGTCGACTGAAATCACCTGGGTGATATGATTCCAAGGTGATTTGAGGACACTATTTTGTCGACTGAAATCACCCAAACCAAAACCTGAGCCTCTACTTTAAAAAAATATGTTTGAAAATTTTATTTTCTTATGGTTTTGAAGGACGGATGACATATTTTCTTTCCTCCTGCTCGCACCCTATCACCCCAATATTGTTTCTGTGACATAATAGCTATTCCAGGGCTTGCTACCTTCCGGCTGACTTCTACCAATTTTTTTGGGTTGTGTCTATTTAATTTTATAATAACTTCAAACAGAAAAAACTACCCCCTAGCACCTTTGATTAGAATCAAATAATTAATTACAAAAAATAAGAGACCCTGTATTAAAAAATAGGCTTTTTTTTTTTTTTTTTTTTTTTTTTTTTTTTTTATTCATTTAGAACGTATATTATACACACATACGTACGTTTTGAAACGTCGAGATTTTTTGTCTTGATTTGCCACACTATGTTTGTTTTCCTGTACATTGGTACAATAATATAGCCTGATTATTTTTTTCAATCAATCAATCAATCATTTATTGAGAATATAGGTATAAACATGGTCTTAAATAATAATACAATAAGTGACAGCTATATTCTGCCTTTTCGGCATTCAATAATTTTACATAAAAAATAATATTAAAATGGAGAGATTAAAATTCATAATAAATTAAGTATAAAAGCGCTATCATTTAAATTACAATATCTAAGTCATAAAATATAAAATTAAATTCATATTATGTCCATTTCATTAAGTAAAAAAAAAAAAAAAACCCTATTCGATTAGCTCTCTGACATCATAGAAATTCTTTTCCTTTAACCAATGTAACAATTGTTTTACAAATGGCCTTAGTGGCAATTGTTGTATATGTTGTGGTAATGCGTTGAATACTTTTATACACATAGCATAAGTTTGTTTATGAAACAAATGCAGTCGAACTTTGAAATCAAGGACCAGTCGATTTGAATTTCGCGTGTTCCGGGGAAAAAGTATTCTCCGGCCGTTTTAAAGTACTCGGGGTAGGTCTTTACAAAAACAAAAACACAAAAACAACAACAAAAAGACAAGTTTCAATTCCTGGCTAGGGTATTTAATTATTAAAAATTCTATTCTTTTGTGTACAGTGTACACACCACAAAACTTGCAGACATTTAAGTTTTTGTCAAAATCGGGGATGCAACTCCTTTCAGCTTTTTTTTTTTTTTTTTGTAGTTTAGGATAACCCCCTGAAGGCCCGTTTAAATGGTTCACCTGTATATAGACTGATATATAATTCAGTCAGCCAGGAATTTCGAATTAAAGGTAGGTGTGTAAAGAAAAATGAATCAATAACAATTTATTCTGCTTTACAGGTGAAAGTAAACAACTTACCAGAAACATTATGTTACATCTGCCACGCTTTGTTGAAGAAATGTAATAATTATGCCAAGACAGCACATGAATCTAATAGAATTTTATTACAATATAAAAAATAAGAGACCCTGTATTAAAAAATAGGCTTTTTTTTTTTTTTTTTTTTTTTTTTTTTTTTTTTTTTTTTTTTTTTTTATTCATTTAGAACGTATATTATACACACATACGTACGTTTTGAAACGTCGAGATTTTTTGTCTTGATTTGCCACACTATGTTTGTTTTCCTGTACATTGGTACAATAATATAGCCTGATTATTTTTTTCAATCAATCAATCAATCATTTATTGAGAATATAGGTATAAACATGGTCTTAAATAATAATACAATAAGTGACAGCTATATTCTGCCTTTTCGGCATTCAATAATTTTACATAAAAAATAATATTAAAATGGAGAGATTAAAATTCATAATAAATTAAGTATAAAAGCGCTATCATTTAAATTACAATATCTAAGTCATAAAATATAAAATTAAATTCATATTATGTCCATTTCATTAAGTAAAAAAAAAAAAAAAAAACCCTATTCGATTAGCTCTCTGACATCATAGAAATTCTTTTCCTTTAACCAATGTAACAATTGTTTTACAAATGGCCTTAGTGGCAATTGTTGTATATGTTGTGGTAATGCGTTGAATACTTTTATACACATAGCATAAGTTTGTTTATGAAACAAATGCAGTCGAACTTTGAAATCAAGGACCAGTCGATTTGAATTTCGCGTGTTCCGGGGAAAAAGTATTCTCCGGCCGTTTTAAAGTACTCGGGGTAGGTCTTTACAAAAACAAAAACACAAAAACAACAACAAAAAGACAAGTTTCAATTCCTGGCTAGGGTATTTAATTATTAAAAATTCTATTCTTTTGTGTACAGTGTACACACCACAAAACTTGCAGACATTTAAGTTTTTGTCAAAATCGGGGATGCAACTCCTTTCAGCTTTTTTAGTTTTTTTTTGTAGTTTAGGATAACCCCCTGAAGGCCCGTTTAAATGGTTCACCTGTATATAGACTGATATATAATTCAGTCAGCCAGGAATTTCGAATTAAAGGTAGGTGTGTAAAGAAAAATGAATCAATAACAATTTATTCTGCTTTACAGGTGAAAGTAAACAACTTACCAGAAACATTATGTTACATCTGCCACGCTTTGTTGAAGAAATGTAATAATTATGCCAAGACAGCACATGAATCTAATAGAATTTTATTACAATATTCAAAAGTAAGTGACTACCTACGAGCACAGCATAAGTGATTTCAACGCGTCGCTTCCCAACCCGTAGGTTGACGTGGTTCTTAGAGATTTCTGTAGCCGCTATTACAACAAATACTAAAAATAAATATTCCATACAATAAACGTGATTTTTAAATTTGAAACACAACCATATCGCGATTTATTTTTACTACTAGCGCCATCTAGTGTCGTCAATCGTAAAAATAAATCCAAACTTTGCGTAACATTGTCGAGGATAGGTTTTTAAAGATGGTACGCGGAACCCTTTGTGCGCGAGTTTCCCTCCCACTTTTTTTTTAATGACGCTGTGCTGTTTGGGTCATAATAGCGACTCAAGGTTATTTGATACAAAAAGTGGGTTTGCAGGCTTAGATGAAAACAAAAAAACAGCAGATTCTTTACAATAGGCGGCAGATTATTGAAACAAAATGTACTGCGCGAAATTTCCCCTTCCACGACAAAACTTTTCAACTTATCTGCCGGTCACTGTACCTAGTCTCGGAAATTAAGACGATAAATATGCGTCTAGCTGTCGCACTAGCCTCAGTCGTATGTCGAACCGTTGCCGCGTGAGCACGTGCCTTAGGCAATCCATAAGAATGCCTTTTTGTTGCTTATTTACAAATGCCTGAATAATTCTTAAAGACAAATGTTTTTAAATGCATGTAGGTGTTTCTAGCTCATTTTTTGAATACACAATGTTAGAATATACCATATCTACTATTTTTGTTTTCATCTAAGGTTGCAGGTTAAAAAGCTATCAGGTGCAGAATTTTGGAAAGCATTTTTACGAAACTTAATTGTAATGATGTTGAAATGAAATATAGGTAAATCGAATACAGGAATGACCTGGCAAAATAATAAGCTAAAATAAATTAATAAGCTTTATATTTTAAATTTCAGGATAAATTAACTACTGCTACAATAAATAGAAATGTGGTATACAGTAATAGTTCTATCAAACATTATTCCATTGATGAGTTGCATCTAATATCTAAGGTTGAAGTTAAAGTGGAACCATCCGATTTGGGTGAGTAAATGAGTATTAAAAAAATTGCAATTACAAAAAGGGTGATGGGGAAAGGGAGAGAAGGTAAAGGGGGGGCATCTGTTTCTAAAGGGCCCTATTCTGAAAAACTGAAAATCCATGTCGGGCGCATCGAAAATTGTTGATTATTTCATGACGGAATGTCGTAGAACTTTTTTTGTGTACAGATTGTAGGCGACATTGTTTCAGATATTTTAGTGCAGTTTCCATACAAATATGTCTAAACGTATTGAAGCCTATCGACATTTGAGCCAAATCAGACATTTTTTGTCTAAAATTTGGATAGGCTTTGCACCAATAGGAGGTTCTTGTCTTAAAACTACACCAAAATGTAGGAAACAATGTCACCTACAATCTGTGCACAAAAAAAAGTTCTACGACATTCCGTCATGAAATAATCAACAATTATCGATGAGCCCGACAGGGATTTTCAGTTTCAAGGTCGTTGGCGTATATACTCCTCTTACGTTATGGTTGGTAAAGCTACATTTGACCCGCCACATGTGAAGCTTAAGGGGAAGGTCTACTCTTTCTACATACAACCCGAGAGCGGTGTTGGTCTAGTGGTAGATACCGCGACTTTCATTCCGAAGGTCGTGGTTTCGAATCCAGGCCGACCGCGCACCAATGTCTTTTTCTTTAAGAAAAATTTAAGTGCGCTATTAACATCGCTCTTACGGTGAAGGAAAACATCGTGAGGAAACCGACATGTCCTAGGATAAACCACGGTCCGAAGGCATGAGATATTCGCCAATGCGGGGTAGGCTCCCGTGGCGTCTTAAGCCCTCTAAGAAATCACGTACAATGGCCCAATTGTGAGGCTAAGGGCGGAAAAGGCTCAGCTAAACTAACTACATACAACCTTTACAAATGTAGTCGACTGGTTCCTCCCTGGATAAAGACATTAGCGAAAATATATTTATACCATAAAACCTATGTCAAAAATATATGATGTTTTTATCGATAATTTTTTGCTCAACACTTTCAGATGATGGTAAAGTAGACTTTTTTACATTTGAAGAGTGTCCCACGGAGTGCCAGGATGTGACCGACGATACGGTAGACCATGATGATAAAACGGAAGTATTCGTCGCAGTTCCCGGTGACATTGGAGATCCGGAAACCTCGGATGATGAACCTTTGCTGTCGAGACCTCAGATAGTTAACACTCAAGGTGAGGTTTCAGTTCAGTTCTTTAGTTATGGCCTTTCTGCCAGCATTTAAGGGCAATTTGGGCCAATATCACGTGAATATAACATTTATCCATCCATGTAAAAAAAAAAAAGTTAAAAGTTAAAATTAAGAACAAACGATGTTTGGCTAATTTTGTTTTTGTGCAAATAAACTTTATTTATTTATTTATTTTATGTAAGCGTCTTTTTGTAACGCGAATTCCGTGTTTGGCACTGTTATTTTATTTTCACTACACTCGTTATCTTTCATGAAACTAAATTGATTATTATGCCACCAAAACTAAACAATTTACACGCAAATAACTAGGTTTACCGTAAATAAAATTCAGGATCTCGCGTTCACCAAGGCTGTTTTACACAGTTTGTTTTACACACGATAGATGAGCGTTTGACCTCTTTTTCATCTGATGGTCACTTACCATCAGATGAAAAATCAGATGATATGGTCTCAGATGTAACACGGTCGTCTAGACAAGATCCGACCCGTTTTCCTTAGTGGCTGCACCGGACTACGTATCGGAACACGGAACAGTTCGATTGGCGCTACGACTTAGACCGGTGGGTGATAAAAAGCCGCGGCAGAAGCCTCCCTGACTAAGAAAAATCTACTAATATTATAAAGCTGAAGAGTTTGTTTGTTTGAACGCGCTAATCTTGGAACCGCTGCTGGTCCGATTTGAAAAATTCTTTCAGTGTTGGATAGTCCATTTATTGAGGGAGGCTATTTTATATTTTACTAGCTGACCCGTCAAACGTTGTTTTGCCTTATACATTATAGATAGTAGCCGATTCTCAGACCTACTGAATACGCATATAAAATTTGGTAAAAATCGGTCGCGCCGTTTCGGAGGAGTACGGTAACTAACATTGTGACATGGAATATTTATATATTAGAAGATTAGGCGGACGAAGTCGCGGGCACTGCTGTCAGTTATATAAATCTTATCATATATTATCCTACAAGTTGTAAAAGTGAAAGTTTGTAGAGGTGTGTATGATTGTTGTATCACGCGAAAATGGCTGGACCGATTGTGGTGAAACTAAGTATGTTTCTGCAGGAAACATAGAATTACACATAGACATTACAGGCACAGTTACAGGCTCATACATTTTTAGCAGACGCTATATGGTTTTTTGTAAAAACTTTATTATCCAATGTTGCTATATAGCACAATGCCAAAAAGGTACAAAATCTTGGCATATTTAACGTGGAGCATGTAAGTTGTAACGGTGGATGGCGAGAAATCGAAGCTGGTCCGACCAACCTGACGTCAGAATGATCTGGCACTTTGTATCGTTAATATTTTAGAAATCACGTGGATACTAAATATATGTATGAATAAAGGTACTAAATAATGAGCGTAGTTTGGTGTAAATCTGTTGCGTGGTCCAGCCAAGTTGAAGCATACTCCTTAGGTCACTTAAGAGAAAAAGTATCTACAACAAGTCACAAGTCAAGTCCTAGTTGGTCGTAGTAACAAGTCTTTTCATCCAAAGGTTGCCTGGAAGAGATCGCTTTAAGCGATAAGGCCGCCCATTATGCCACCTAGATATAAGATATTTATGATTTTATTTAAATTGTACTTATTTTTATATCTTGCTTTTAATAATCTTTATTTGTTTACAGGTCCAGTAGTGAAGAAACGTCAACTGAATGAAGTCAAACGATTGAGGCACCACTTTCCACTATTTGATAAAAAATACGAAAATGCCAATAGAAAAAGCAAAAAGCAAAAAAGTGCCACAAAGAGGAGCAAAAAAGAACGGTCTCTAGATAAAAATAACGGTTTAAATAATAAAAAAAGAATAACATGTAACGTTTGTCTTCGTACTTTTGCTACTCGTAGCAGTTTCACGACTCATTTTAGGATACATACAGGAGAAAAGCCATTTTCCTGCCCCCTTTGCGATTATAAATGTAGAAGAAAATATAATTTAGATATACATTCCAGAGTCCATAATGGACAAAAACCATATAATTGCCATCTATGCGATTATAAATGCTCAATAAAAAAGAACCTAAATAGACACTTATTAGTTCATACTGGTGAAAAACCATTTTCCTGCGACTTATGCGATAGGAAATTTACTCAGAATTCTTCCCTAACTTGTCACAAAATGCGGCTACATTCATCCGAAAGACCCTTCTCTTGCGACTCATGCGACCACAATTTTGTTAGAAAGCAAGATTTGCAAGTGCACAAAATGGTACATTTTAGCGGGAAAACGCCTAGAGAAAGACGGAATAATCTGTCTGTATCAAAAAAACCTAAAGCACAAAGAGAAAACACATTTTTATGTCACATTTGTGATTATAAATGTTCGACAAAAACTGTCTTAAACGTTCATATTAATGCACATAATGGTGTAAAACCTTTCGCCTGCGACATGTGTGACTTCAAATGCACATGGAAAGGCACTTTAAAAGCCCACATGCGCAGACATACAGGCGAAAAACCCTTTCTTTGTCATATGTGTGATTTTAAATGCGCTCAGAAATGTAATTTGGTAACTCATATCAGAACACATACGGGAGAAAAGGCGTACTCTTGTGACTTGTGCGATTATAAATCAACTCAGGGAAGCCATATGAAGCAGCACAAGAAAATACACACGGGGGAGAAAGGGTTTGAGTGTGGAATGTGTAATTATAAGTGTTCTTACAAACAGAGGTTAGATAAGCATCTTATGAGCGTACATAAGAAAGATATAAAACCTGATTCGGACAGAACTTAATAGCTTTACGTGGCCTTACTCCGCGTTTATTAATAAGGGTTGAATAATTTTCTCAAGTGTCAATACTGGGCGCGGTTATAGTATGTTCCGGTGAGGATAATCAAATCCGAGAGAGAGAGAGAGGGTTGGTCTAGCTAGCTCTAGGCGATCGACTTTTGGAATGTAAAACTTTTTTAATTTTATCTTGTCGTTCGTGCGAGAGTTAAAAATGGCCGAAATATTTATTTATTGGGAAATTCAACAGCTTTTACACAAGGTAGATTTTATTAAATTGATTTGAGCTGTGTTGTGACATCTTCTCTTATATATAAAATTTCCATGTCACAATGTTAGTTAGGTTCCGTACTCCTCCGAAACGGCTTTACCGATTTTTACCAAATTTTATATGCGTATTCAGCAGGTCTGAGAATCGGCTACTATCTATAATTTATAAGGTAAAACAACGTTTGCCGGGTCAGCTAGTTATTATGTAGAATATGGCCCCTGAATTCATGTATTCTGTGTTATTGTTAAAGCTATGGAGTCGATGTTTTGAGACAATAAATATCCTAATAAGATATCTGAAAACTCGTTGTTTTTATTGTAGGTAAGTAGATATTTAAATACGTCTTGTATCTTAGTAGACCCTTAAATTAAATACCACTAGAAAAACATATACCACCTACGCCCTCCGCTTCAACGTTGCATCGAAATCAGCATACCAACCTAAAATAGTAGTTTATTCGTCAGGTTGGCCGGACTAGGCAATTACACCAAACTACCTCCATAATGTTGTACCTTTTTACCGCTCCACTATATATATATGCCAAGATTTTGTACCTATTTAGTACCGAAGCATATATTTTTTCAACAGTCCTAGTAAGCTCTAATAAAAGCTATTACATAAAAAACATAATATAGCACCTGGTAAAAATGTATCAGCAAGGATAGCGCGAAGGTATCGATGTATTAATACTCGATACGTCTCCGCGCATTCCGAGCGCGAGATAAAGGGTCTTGACCGACTGACAACAAAGTGATTTTATAAGCTTACTTTTGAGGTACGGGAATAAGGTTCCGTACCTCAAAAAGAAGAAAAACTTCAACTGACGTATGATCGACGGTGTTGTTGCCGCACACATAGTCAGTCGTCAGTCACCTATTCAAATGAGCGAGATAAGTTTCAAGGTAGGTAAAAAAATGAGGCAAGTACATAATATCATACTTTTATCTCAAAAAACAGACTTTATCTGCCTTATTAATAAAAGCGGAGTAAGGTCGGAGTATTTTTCCACTTTATGTTTCTGTCTGTCAACTTAGGAAGGTCTTTGGAACGAAAAAAGACAAAGCATGTTTTCTCTCACTACTCCGACCTTACTCCACGTTTATTAATAAGGGTACAAGGATTTAATCATCTTGCGCTTTGGAACTATTCGTGGACGTTGTCCGACGAGGTGCCGCAAACATCTTGAAAATGGCGGATGCGCAGAAGTCGATTTTTCATAGAAGTCGCACGTAAATGTACTGCGCGAACTAACGCAGCGTCCTACGTGGGCGATCGGATGCGAACCCGATCCGATCCGGTGCGTTGCGGAAACAAGGAACAGTCGAGAATCGCGCCGCAACGCAGCTTACGTGCGTCTGGTCACGTAGGACTCTTCAATAGCTATCGACTGTTTGTTCTTTCCGCACCGCACCGGATCGGATCGCTTCGCAATCGCGTTCGCATCCAATCGTCCACGTAGTACGCTGCGTTAATCTTTTCACGTCAGTATTTTTTGAAGATGTTTGCCGGCACCTGTATGTATACAGCGCTATTTAGCACCACGCCACAGCAGGCAAGCGGCCGGTCGTGAAAATATTGCCAAGTAAAATTGTTCCTATGGATGGGTGGATATTAGAAGACTGACAATAAATTATTTTTCATTTATTTGATTTCAAATCTATTTGCAGCAGGTGTGGTCAATGATGATTGATGACGAACCTACTGTGCCGATTTCAAATAATTTGAGGTTTTAGCGCATCCCGGCCTACCGAGAGCGATGCTACCTAGAACATCGCGCAGATGAAAAGAAGTTATTGCAAGGTGTTGCACGCAACGCCATCTAGCCCCAAATTAACCAACTAGGCTTGTGCTACAGCGGATATAGTTCATTATAATAGTTATCATACAGTAAATAATATAATACATAAGATACTCAGAACTAGAAACAAACATTTATTCTCAACAGGTATACTCGTCTCCGGCGGGGATTGAACCCACAACCTTCTGCGTCGGAGTCGGGTATTCGACTGACGCGCCAGAGGTCTTCATTGAATGTGCGATCTCATAGTAATAAAACTTTTGACCCTGGCTAAACACACAAGTCGTGCAAAGCCATAACAAAATCAAAATGGCCGATCATATTAAACAAAAAGTTCAAATAGGATTCGGCTGTTGTATCAATCCGCTGGATCCCTCTCCCCATTCACTAGTATTCAAACTAGGTTCTGGACTTGTCTTTCTATGAACATCCTTCACATGATCTGCCAATTCACTCCTATCTATGGTTCTGTAAGAACATTTCGGACACTTCAAAAACTTATTCCAACTATGTCTCTTCGAATGCCTCTTCAATTCCTGCTTACTTATAGCTCTATAGAGACACAGCTCGCACCCAAACGGCTTCTCACCAGTATGAATCATAGCATGCCTTTTAAAATCCCCTTTCCTACTAGTTCTGAATTCACAATGTTCACAAGCAAAAGGTTTTTCATCAGTATGTATTAATGAGTGCGTCTTCAAATTGTACTGTTTACTGCTTCGGTAGTTGCACTTATCGCAAGCGAATGGTTTCTCGCCGGTGTGACTCATCGTATGCTGGTGTAGGAGCTGCTTCGTTAAGCCTCTGTAGTCGCACTTGTCGCACGCAAAAGGCTTTTCCCCACTGTGCGTCTTAAGATGTCTCTTCAGGCCAACTTTTGCCGTTGATCTATATTCACATTTATCACAAGCGTACGGTCGTTCTCCTCTATGACACATGATATGGCGATCTAGATTCTGTTTCAAAGTGCATCTGTAATCGCAGTAGATGCATGCGAAAGGTTTTTCCCCAGTATGCGTCATTACGTGGAGTTTTAAATTGAATTTAACGCTGCATTTGTAATCGCATAGGTTGCATGCGAAGGGCTTTTCTCCGGCGTGTTTCATTTGGTGAGTTCTCAAGAGGTGTTTGTATACGGTTTGGTAGTCGCATTCCTGGCACAAGTATACGTTTCCGGCTTTATCGCTGGCGGATGGGTTGCAGTCCACAGGCTGGGTTTCCGTCGAGATGGGTGTCTGATCTGTGACTGCGGGACCATCTGTAAAGAGCAGACAGAGTTACTTTCGCGCTTATAATGTTAGTAAGGATTATGATGGTGTAGATTAATGCTCTGGTTCCACCATAGTTCCAAAGCAAATTATATGCGACAATGTGAATCACATGATAACTGGAAAAAATCTCCACGAGTTTCTTGTGTCTTCTTCTCATTGGAGGTCGCGTTCTGAAGACACTAGATTACTGACGTTTCAAAACTATCTGTGAATATCCTATTGAATAAACATATTTTGAGTCGAGTATGCATTTAACACATTCACTATCATCAAAATACGTAGCTAAATAATAATTTAAGAGGAACATTATGCTTCCGGTCCGCGAATTACTAGTTTTTTAGGGTTCTGAACCCAAAAAGTAAAAACGGGACCCTATTACTGAGACACCGCTGTGTCTATCCGTCTGTCACCAGGCTGTATCTCATAAACCATGATAGGAAGACAGTTGAAATTTTTAGATGATGAAGATGTATTTCTGTAGCCGCTATACAACAAATACTAAAAACAAAATAAAACAAGTATTTAAGGGGGGCTCCCATTCAACAAACGTGAATTTTTCACTGTAAAACGTAACTTAAGCGCGTGTTATTTTTACCACTTGCGACATCTAGTGATAAACTGGCGTCAGTTGTAAAGATGGCGCGCAGCTAACCTGGGTCGTTGCGCATTTCGCTTGGTCCTATTTTGCTATGTGTTAATTCCAGTCTCCAGCTATCTACATACCAAGGTTGGTTGCAATCCGTTCAACTGATTTTGTGCGAAGGAGCAAAAAAACACATACCCAATCTTTTGCCTTTATAATATTAGTAGAATAGTATAACATTGTTTTCGCCCATGAAGTGCTGAAGCTACCAGCCGCGGCAGCGCCAGCTAGGGAAGTACTGATGCTGCCAGACATCAGTACTGTATTATTGCACACCAGTAGTAGGTGTTGAAACAAAACGCAGGTAAACGCAGAAATGTTGTTGAGTATTAACAGAGTCTACCTAGTTGTTTGCGCCTCGGCGCTTGTTAGTATTATCGATTATCATAGACAAATTATATGCCTATTTTTATCTATGGTATATTATTAATAAAAGAAAGTTAAATACATAAACATTTTTTATTTTTTCATAATACATTACCTAAAATTACATCACACAAAATATGGTACATTCTCGTGTGCGTCAGATTGGCCGGACAAAACAATAGATTTAAACCATACTACGCTCATTATTTAGTACTTATTTGGTACCTTAATTCATTAGGGTTCCGTACCCAAAGGGTAAAATCGGGACCATTTTACTATTAATTTTTCGCTGTCTGTCTGTCTGTCCGTCTGTCTCTATATAGTTGACATTTTCACAGATGATATATTTCTGTAGCCGCTATAAGAACAAATATACTAAAAAGGAAAAAAAAACAAATAGATAAGGGGTGCTGCTCATATACTATAAACATGATTTTTAAATTTTAAACAACAATATCACGATATAATGTCGCCAATCGCAAAAAAAACTTCTGTTAAAGTTAACAGTTTAACCGCCGTTTACCGTTAAAGTTATCATCGTTTAACTACAACAGTTTATCCTGTGTTTAAAATAACCCACCGTTAGTAGTTGACGTGTCTTTTCAAATGGCGCTTCAACGCTCTTCTGTCCCGACTCTCATAATCACAAACATCACATTTAAACCTATTCTCACCACTATGAATCTTTAAATGCCTATTCAATTCCCCTTTCCGACAGCTCTTATAATCACACTTATCGCACATAAACGGTTTTTCACCAGTATGTATCATCAAATGCATTTTCAAACTATTCTTAAGGTACGCTTTAAAATCGCATTTGTTACAAGAGAATTTCTTATCGCCGGTATGGATCATCAAATGCTGTTTCAGACTCCCCTTCCTACTGCATTTGTAATCGCACTTATCGCATGCAAATGGTTTCTCACCGGTATGTGTCAATAAATGCTGTTTCACCAAACGCTCGTGAGTGCTTCTGTAATCACAATAGTGGCAAGTGTACTGTTTATCGCTGTTGTGTTTAACTTGGTGCTGTTTTAAATTGCTCTTATAACTGCTTCTGTAATCACATTGGTTGCATGCAAATGGTTTTTCGCCGGTGTGTTTCTTTTGATGGCGTTTGAGATCCGCCTTAATGCTGCATTTGTAATCACACTCATCGCATTTGAAAGGTTTGTCACCGGTATGTCTGGCTAGATGCTTCTGCAGTTCGCTCTTCCTACCGCATTTGAAAGCGCATTTGTCGCACATGAAGGGTTTTTCTCCGGTGTGGATTATAATGTGTTCCTGTAGATGCCACTTTTTTGTTGTTTTGTACTCGCATTCGAGGCAGGAGAAGGTGTCTATTTTCTTTTTTTTCTTAGTTGCAGCTGTTCCTGGTCGTTTTGTCGTGATCGGTCTCCGTTTGTTGAGTGCGGGAGCGCCTGTGAGGAGCATTGGTCAGCGTTAATCATTGTTTTGTATCAGATATCGGTCGTCATGTAAGTGGCAGTAAGATCTGTGCTTCTAGACTCTAGAAGATTTACGGACTGGACTCTATATACGCTATGGTCATAACTCTTTTAGTCAATGGACTATTGGCCAGACCTAGTCTGCACAGTCCTTGGTTCAACTATGGTCTATCTGCATTTTTCTAATAGCAGGGTAGATTCTCATGCTTCTAGACTCTAGCTAGATTTACTCCAGAATCTAGAGTAAATAATTTAATAATGTTAGCCCGCTAATTTGTCCCTCACTGGTGCCACAATACTCAAGAGCCTGACATCTTGAAATCGGAGATCAATTTAGCTTTGAAGAAGCTCAAACGTAAAAAATTGGCCGAAAGTGACTGTATGTTTGCCAAAAATTCAAAGCTCATAGGAGATGATGGCATTTCAAAAGCTGTGCTGTGTGTGGATAAGAGGTGAGTGGAGTAACTGGCAGAAATCCATTTTAATATTGCTACACTTTAGAGTCCTAAGACATGACGGTTTTCGAGCGATGTTTTCCTTCACCTTTGTTAATAACGCACAATTTTTTTCTCAAACAAAAAGACATTGGTTCTGATTCGCCGGGGACTCGAACCTACAACCTTTGTAATGAAAGTCAGGGACCACTAGATCAACCCCGCTAGGTGCATCTAGCGGAATGAATTATACGTAGAAATAAGCCAAGTGCGTGTCACGACAAGCGCAGTGTAGTAAGGTAGTTGTCACGAAAACTTTTAAAGGTAAGATGAATTTCACCAGTAAGTTTGTTAAACCTAGCCTGTAGCCTAGCCTGTAGTAGTTCTGCATTTAAGGTGAGGTATTGAAGCATTTCCATCTCTATCTGACGTGGATTCGTCAGATAGAGATGGAAATGCTTCTATAAATGTTTAAACTGACGTTGACATACCAAATTGTTGCGTTTTGGCGAAAACTAAATTTTATTGTGTTGCTGATTTTCATTTTGTGAAACTCAACCTAACCTACATGAACTCCAAAATATTTAAGAAAAAGAAACCAACAAAACTTTTCTATATAACCTTGTACAGAGAGAGATAAAAGCTTGGCTCCAGTGCCTGGCTGCATCAGTACTTCGATGGGTGACGGTTTAAGTGTGGATTTTTGCACAGCGGTAGGTAGGTGTTCGAACAACGAGGACGTAACCGCGGGCACAGCTAGTGCTAAATATAATAAAAGAAAGCCCGTTTTTCAGTTTATTTTCTTATAAGCAGCATTGCGAAAACGGTAGAAATATCAACTATAATTTTAACTTAAAAATTTACTGAATCCGGGAGCATTGACTTAACCAATTACTCTACCAGCAGCCTCGGTGACTCACACGCTGAATCTTTGCATCTGTATTTTACCATCTAACACAACTTAGGCATGATGTGTTGTCGGTTCCAATTAGTTTTTTTGCTGAATAATTTTTCTTTAAAATATTTCTATGAAACCCTATTGAAGGCTTAAGCACTTACCATAAAAATTGAATAAAAAATAATTAAACTTACTTGTAACATCATCATTCTTGGTCCTTTTCCTCGTGTTCATAGTTCGCGAAGCTTTCTTTTCTGTTTTCGAGGAACAGGCCACAGGTTCATCCAAAATCGCCTCAACGTAATCTGTAGTGTTTCCATAGTCAGTTGACGAATCATTTACATTAGAATCGTATTCCTGTACATACATACTATGACTTGGAACGTTGGTAGATGTATCATTTGTATTGTTCTCATATTTTATATCTTTGGCAAACGTTTTTTCTACATGAGGGGTGTTTTCTAATTGAACTTCGAAGTAGCTTTCTGTGTTATTTCCGGTGGTTTGTGTGATATCTGTAAAAAATAATGATAATAATGTGATGAATTTTTGTTTAAAACCTATTCTATAACTAACATGTATTAATTAAGCCTCAGGTCGGTTCGCTATTTGGGATTTTCGCTAAAGCATTTCATTTTAGGATGATTAAAAAAATTAGAATGAACAGTTTTAGGAAAAGTAAAGACGAATGTGATTATAATGATTGATAAAGATATTGTAAATTATAAAGGATTAATAATAAATTTAGGTACAACTGTAACAATTTGTGTGTAGCAAAAAGTGTTTTATAAAAGGCTATTTTATATATTTAAAGATAAAGCAGAGATAGGGTTCTGTTCTGGTTGTAGAATATTTGCCAATATTTTAAGGCAATAAGGTGAAAGTGAAGTATATGGGAGCTCAGTTTGATTGTAATTTGTATTTAATAATTTAATTTCACAGTTTCAGTGGCGCGTCGGGCGGGAGCACGACTGCAATGCAGAAGATTGCAGGTTCGATTCCCGACAGTTGCAAGTATTTATAAGCATTAAATTTTTAAGCATAAATTCTTGTTTCTGGTTTGGGTGTTTTCTATGTATCATGTGTATGTATTTATAAAAAAGTATAATGAATAGTAATCCATTGTCTAGTACCCATAGTCCAAGCCTAGTGCTTAGTTTGGGGCTAGATTGCGCTGCAAATTTAAATTTATTTATTTTAATTTCTAGTTTTTTAAAACAAAAATTTTGCTATTCCTGCCTGTCTTGGGACCAGCCATAACCCTGAAAATATTACCTGGTGTGCCAATTTCCCTTTTCACTTTAGTATCTCCAACATCATCAGATGGATAATCAACAGTCTTCACTGGGCTCCGAACAAATGGATACAGTGGTTGCTCCGTAAGTACACACTGAAACCAGAAATGGGGTGATTCATAGTAATTTTTTACCTTGCCAACAATTCAGGAGGCGATTAGCCGTTACAAAGTTATGCAAGCCAAAACACTTGCAAATCTCTCACTCTTGCATTTGAGCTCCGAAACTAGGGGAAACAGAGACTAAAACTCTAGTACCTACTCTTATCAAGGAAAGTGAGACAATGGTCACATCCTTCTCCAAGACACACAACTCTATAACACATTAGCATAGATCGGATTTTTGGGTGCCGTTTCAAAAAAGCGACATCAAAAGTATGGATACGACCAAAAAAAATTCCGAGAAAAATTCCGCGTCTTGGAATTTCGAATAAGGATAGGTGTCGAAATCACGAGTACTATCACTATCTAAAGTATCATCATCATCATCATCATTTGTTTTTATTGCTGAAGGCATATTTACTAGAAATATTTTAAAGAAAAAAATAATCTTCAAAATTTAAAATGAGATTCTGTTTACAGGTTAGAGTTATCCGTCAGAAATAAATAAAACACACATATAAATTAAAAGGGTTTAATGTTTATATTTCTTTATTTAATATACAAACAATGGATAAAATCTGTTCTAAGTATAAATAATTATCACAATTAAGAGAAAACACACCCAAAGCATGTTTGTGGAACAAACATTTTCAAATACTTGTTTAAAAACATTTATTTTTCAGCCAGTATTTCCTTACAACGGTAGGGTAGGGACAATCCAGCAAAGCTTAAAATATAACAATTTATGTATTACTAAAACCAAAAATGTTCCATCGACATGGAATTATTGTTGAGAAAATATTACAAAAATACAACTTTCCTTACAAATTGACCGAGTTTGTTAAAATGGGAAGTAGATTTTTGTACCTCTGTACATTTAAATTGTTCTATTTCAAGCTTTGCTAAGTGCACTACGCACCATCTACCTCGGTGTGCCAGCTGAATAGTTGACATTGCGGAATTTAACAACTATGTAATTACTTGGAAGCTAATTTTGAAATTTGACCCTTACCATGATCTAATTATTGCAGGATTTAATTCGTCAGCTAATCAAAAATAAATAAATAAAATTAAAAAAAAAAACAAATAATAAAAAAATCACAGAAAAAGTTTTTTTTGTTTTCTGTGTTTTTTCTTAATAGTCTAAGAAAAAAATACTCTATTTTTTTGCGCAACAAACCAACAAATTAAACAACGAGAAAAGATCATGGTAACACCCAATATCCAGTTTTACTTAAGAATTACCAAGTTGAAAATAGAAATATGATGATCATTTTTTTTTCATTCCGGGTCTAGATAGTGTTGTAGCTACTTTTAGATTTAAATTATCTCGATATTTCGGAACGGAATCAGCCTAATCCATAATATCTATAAGTTGTAAATTTGTAGGAATGAAGAAAAAAATTTCTACACTCTTTTTAACAACAAATTAAAGGCAAGAAACTTACAGTTATTCGTGTACGTTTCTTGATTATAGGCTATGTTATTTATTCTATTACAATATATAAAAAATCTACTCACCCAAAGTTCGACAAATGTCAAAGATATCCAATCCAGTTGCAATAATCGTAGTCCGTTTAGTAGCCAAAATGTCAAGTTTTGCAGTGAAATCCAAAATCCAAGTAACGAGCAGGGGTCAATAAACAATAGCATAAAACACACGGATAGACTGCACTCAACAAACCGAAGTAAGCGAATGAGCTTAACTTGCAGTTTTACTTTTCCCATAGGAATAACGGAATAATAAATAGGTATAAATAAATATATAAAAATAGGTATTTAGTATAAACAACTTCCAATAATTGTTCGAAGAAAAATAAACAAACATACCTTGGCGCCGCCTTTGTAATATTGCCGACAATAGCGACAATAGGTATTGCAAAAGATAAACAATGTTTATGGCCGTTGTCTTCAAAAGATTTTTTTTGTTCAATTTTGGGTCTCTACTTATGGATATTGTTAACTTAAAATTGCGAAATTGCTGTACGAAAATGACTCAGTAAGTTTTATGCATTCAATTAAAAAAATCCTGTTTTTTTTTAATTAATAGTACAATTTCTACGATACATTTACAATACATTACATTACATACATACATACAATACATTTAATATTTTTGTAAAGTTTAAAAAGAAATATCGGAATTACGGAATTTAGAATTCCGGAAAGTCATATCCATGTTAGTGACAACGTCTAAAACAGCACCCAAAATCCGATCTATGCACATTAGCTTATGGTCCAAAGACCGATCGCAGAAATGCCATACACCTTTTCCTTCATGCAAAAACTTTAGAACAGATTGCAATTAATCTTGGTACGCAGAGGGCATTACATGGGTCTCAGACATGATCTGTTACCACTAACTTTATAGAGGAAAAATAATACTCACTGTGGCACTGCTCTGGCTCCACCGATCGAGGGCTTGATTGGCTTGGTGGGCGGCTTCGAGGAACCGGCTCGAGCGGCGCAGCGCGGCCAGGCATACGCTGCACACGCAGCACGGCCGCCCCGCCACGACCAGCTGCAGTAGACATGCTCGCATCAGATATTATCATTCACACGACGATACAGACAGAACCAAGTCTCACTTACCGTCTCTCTGGTCACTCGCTCGTAGGTCTCCTCGAGCGGCGTGCCCGCGAGGCGGTGCAGCGCGCGCGACCGACTGAGGCACACTCGGCATCGACCGAGGACCTCCATCCTTCCGTCTTCCGACCACATTATAGACCAACGATCACACACGCACTGCCCGCTTCACTTATTATTGATGGTACCTTACTGAAGTTGTGATAAGAAGACACTAGGTTTTGTTAGATTAAAATAAATCTATTACACTTTTGTTTCAGGGACATAATACATTGTCGACGTTGTTGTAAAATAAATCTAAGAAATAAAATCACGAATACGAACGACGTCAATAAAACACCGATTTTTTTTATTTTAGTTCCCTCCCTACCACAGACTACTACTGTCACCCATCTGTCATGTCACCTATGCTACGGCCTAGAGCGGCTTATGGGATATGGCTTAAAAACTCTCTTTGGAAAAAACGAAAAAAAAAAAACCGTTTAGTCTACGGTTGGAGTTTTGGCGGGAACGCGTAGAGGAGATGACTGAGAGCTTACCTACTGAGAGTGCCGTGAATTTTCAATTTCGTGACTAGTTCACCTAGTTCAAATGCGTGTAAATTGTTTAATTTCGGAGGCATACTAATCAATTTAGTTTCATGAAAGTGTAATGAAGATGAAAACCAGTGCAAAACGTGGATTTTAGCCATTTTAGCATTGTTTCCAGACCTCGTGAAAAAGTCATTGTAAATACAATGACTATTTTATAGCTGCCGCCCGCGCCGTTTACAATGACTCCATCGACTTGACTCTACAAATAACTTGCAAATATTTAGTTCGAACTACACGATGACACTTACACTAACACTTTACCTGAACAACACACACCTATAGAAATTCGTGCATGTGTGTTATAGTTGTGGTCCACACTCTCCACATTTCAGACCTCTACTATCAGCACTGGTACGGCCTTTAGGGTCTGCGTTGATTAGTCAGTCAGCAGAGCAAAGGAAGGATGGTAGAAGAGAAATAACGACAGTCATACAAATCAGGTTATTTCATCATATTTTATATGTAAGTTTCATTGCAAGCACAGACACAGCTCTATAATGTTTACTTTTTTGTGTTTAATACAACCTTTCAAATGAAATACTAGGTACCTACCTACTGGGAATATTTATAAGAATAATACATCTTCAAAACTTCACTCACACTGACGCAATAAATGAAACGAGTGAATTTATGAAGATGCATTTTTCCTTAAAAATATTTCTAGTTGATGAACAGTATTAAAAAATCAAATTGGGAAATAAAATACTAACAAATCATCTACAATAATACTTTTATTTGAACATGATTACTAACAGCTGATTACATTTTGTAAGTAGATACATACTTATAATAAAATTCTAACACTAACAAATACTAACAAAACGTACACATTAGGTAGGTAGGGAATGCATTTTAAATAAAAATAGTTAAAACTTAACTAAAACTAGGAATATTTTTGGCAAAAAGGCCTGATTTATAAACAATTTATTAAGCTTTGGAAAAAAAACCCATCCATAGATTCTTTAACGATTCTCTCAAGTTTTTTCTATTTGTTTTTTTTACGATTCCGTAACTCAAAGGGTAAAAAAGACCCATAGTATAAGCACGCTTGTCCGCCTATGTTTCTATGGGCATTCTATAAAATACAAATCTGCACACAAAGTCTATGTGTCTACTTCAAATCGATATTTATATCGTGTTAAATACTTGGTTATTTAAGAAAGACAAATATTATTAATCTTTCTACATACATCTATCGATGATTTGGATTTACCTAGCTTTAGCGACTACACGGTTGAATAAATATAAACCACCTTACTTATAAACGAGTATTAACACTTGATTGACTAACGACCAAACTTGAGTTTATTCTCGGGTTACTTATACGAGGATTTAACTACCGAAACTATCGCATATAACAACAAGATAATAACAACACACAGCGGCGTCCAGCCTCATGGTAAGCCATCAAGCTTGTGTTATGGTGACTAGACAACGGATATAATACATTTATTTATTTTGTAAATACATACATGTTATTCATAGACACCTAGACCAGAAACAAATATTTATTATTAAGGATAATAACTAGCACCCGCCGGGAATCGAACCCGTAGCATTCGGCATTGCAGTCGGGCATTCGCTCATCGCGTCACAGAGGTCGTCTTATCACTATCACCTTTTAGTGTCAACGCTCTACATTCGGTAGCCATTAAATTACCGATGGAATTGCCTCTTTTTCGTGGTGGTATAGTGGTCTTCTCCGAATAGGGTCGCTAATCTTAGAATTGTGATAGGTAAAATTAAAAATTAATCGTAACTTCTGAGGAATAAGAGTTATTCAAGTTTGGTCGAAACCACCCCAAGTTATGTAACGTTTGTTTCTTCATTGTAACTTCATGGCAAAGTTAAAAACAAACGATACATAGTTTATGCAGATGTTAATCATCGTTTATAAGAAAGGGGTGATAAAATAAGCGTGCATTACAGTGATCGAAAGAGAATAAATAGTTAGTTTAGTGTGATTAGTTGACTAATTTCGAGACGTAGTTGCTGGGAAACAGGCCTGTCATCCCACGAAGTTCACCTGAAAAAAAAAAAAAATCATAACTTTATTTCTCTTCATATTTTAATGAGGGTGAATAATGAATAATTAATAATGAGGAGGGTAATGACGTCTCCATTGCTGCCACCTCTGTAGTTGCATATGTATGGAATTTTATTTTATCTTGATTTTACTTATTTTTATTGTTATTTTTGTTTTAAGTATAATTTTATTGTAACTAATTTAGTAATTGAATGACAAATGTGACTAATTAATAATGGAATGGACATATATAATTTAATGTGAATAATATTGGCCTTGAAGCCTGAAATAAACGATTTTTATTTTATTTATTTATTTCTAGACTTTGGCAAATTAAGTAGGTACTAGGTACCTACTAGAAATGTTTTAAAAGAAAAATTATGAATACTACAAAAATGCATGGTCGCTGAGCGGTATTCGAACCAACTGTGGTGTAATAATATAAGCAAGTAAAGCCGAATGTGAAAGTTATAGATAAGAATTTATTATTGCATGTGACGTATGAGATGCATTCCACATCTATGATGGACATGTGACGTATTTAGGTGATCGCACCATCGATCAGCTACTACGCGCCGTACTCGCCGCATTTTAGAATTCATTGTATGTGAAACCTCGCACGTTTCGCCCGCACCGCATTTAACGAAATGCGGCGCTAAAATGCGGCAAGTGCGGCGCGTGCGTTGCTGATAAATGTGCGATCACCTTTTATCAAGTTTAAGTTCAAGTTTATTTATCTTGTTTTTTTGTTTAAGTTTGTTTGTTCCTTTATCTAGCTGATACTTTACTATAAAAACCCATGTTTTCCTACAATCAGTATTCAGTGTCCAAACAACGTTTTGAGTGTTAATTATCCTTCAAGTTCCAACATCCCATCTTAACGCATCTTTACCCAATCAGGGAGTATCGACCTTTGCAAATACGAAGAGAACAAAGAGTAGAACTGACCTTGCCACCAGGCGGGGTCTTGGCTGCGGTCCGTGACCGCGATGATGTCATCCTTCTCGAAACTGAGCTCGTCCGCGTTTTGGGCCGTGTATGGGTAAAGCGCCATTACCTGCACAATATGGAATCAAATATAAAAAAAAACTAGCTGCGTCCCGCGGTTTCGTAAGTCCTGATCCCGTGGGAATATCGGGATCAAAAGTAGCCTATAGCCTTCCCCAATAAATGGACTATCCAACACTAAAAGAATTTTCAAATCGGACCAGCGGTTCCAGAGATTAGCTCGTTCAAACAAACAAACAAACAACCAAACAAACTCTTCCGCTTTATAATAATACTAGCAGTGCCCGCGACTTCGTCCGCGTAGAAAAGTGACTTTCAGGATTTGTTTATTTATTTCTTCTCATCTGAGCGATGTTCCCGGTTGCATCCCTCTCGGGAGCCCGGGGTCCGATAAACCCCAAATTGTTTTTTTTTATTTGGGGTCGGCGCAGACGGTAAGTCATCATTGACCATACCTGCTGCAATTAGATTTGGCAATGTTTTTACGGCCGGCCGCCTGCCTGACACCAACCCTCTTAGGGATCAAGCAGTTTATCCGCCACCGCGCGGGGAGTACTTAAGGTTAGCTATTAGATACGGAAATTGACAACAATAACTAAAAAAGACGTTTGTTGTATGGGAGCCCCTCATAAATTTTTGTTTTATTTTGTTTTTCGTATTTGTTGTTGTAGCGGCTACCGAAATACATCTTCTGTGAAAATGTCAACCGTCTAGCTATAACGGTTCATGAGATACAGCCTGGTGACAGACGGACAGAGGGACAGACAGACAGACAGACAGCGAAGACTCAGTAATAGGGTTTCGTTTTTACCCTTTGGGTACGGAACCCTAAAAAAGAAGTATTAAAAAGTATCGCTGAGCACAACCGCTTTGCAAGGAGCCGACCACGCTCATACATGCGCGCAATACTTAATACTTATTTGGTTGCAACATACTTACATTTTTAATATCGCGATATCTTTTGAATGAAATGTCCGAATTAAATAATTCAAAAGGTCCTAGAAAGGTATTGAATTCGTCTTGAATATAAAGTAATTTATTTTGATAAGGATTAATACCAAGGTACAAAATAAAAGGTTATTAAAGCGACGGCATTTTAATTATTTACAAAAATTACAAAAACACTTATTGTGAGATAACTACAATAGTTAGACATATGGTGTCGCGATGTATTTTGTAGACAATTACATGTTCTACAAAGTTGTAGTACATAGTTTTGTTCTATATCCAATAGTTTTCGCAGCGCACGCAGAATTTTTTGGTCATTTTTTTCACACCTTGTGTTACATTATTGAACTTTTAGTAAGGATCCCTATTTTTTTTTGAAAATATAATATAGCCTATAGCCATCCTCAATAAATGGACTATCTAACACCAAAATATTTTTTCAAATCGGACCAGTGGTTCCTGAGATTAGCGCGTTCAAACAAACAAACAAAAAAACAAACAAACTCTTCCGCTTTATAATATTAGTATAGATATAGATATAGAAGATAGAAGAAGAAGATACATAAGATTATAATAATAATAAATTATAATCTTATGTATGCAGGTGCATATTGAGCGCCCAATAGAGCGTAGGACAACCGTTTTCAAGACCTGTCTTGAAAACGGTCGTGCCACGTTCTATTGGGACCGGTCTATTATCACGGACAGGACTATTGTCGCCAATAGTGATAGTGGACCGGTCGGAACGGCGGGGAATACTCATCGATATCACCGTTCCGCATGACGTTAATCTCGTGAAGGAAGTATTTGGATTTGGCCCACGAGATTACCGCCATGTGGGATGGTGATTCGACGAGTATTGTTCCGACAGTCGATAATAGCTCTTATGCATTAACCCGACACGACTATCAACACCACCTCGATGAACATCAATCTAAAGAATTTCACGAACAGCCAACAAAAGAGCATCCAAAATTATTTGTTTTGGATGACACTTTACTGCCCACACTTAGAATTTTTAGTTTTGATAAAATGCTTTCCACAATTCTGTACCCGATAGAATTTGAACCTACAAAGGCTACAAAAATGAATAAAAGTGGCTGTGACATACGGACGGACAGACAGACGGACGGACAGACAGGCATGACGAATCCATAAGGGTTCCGTGTTTTGCCATTTGGCTACGGAACCCTAAAAAGGTGAATAGGTTTCTGCTAGGCAAGTATGTTACACCGTCGACCTCATCGTCGCTTCCCATCAGGTGAGATGAGGTCAAATGCAACAATATCCCATTTTAAAAAAAAACAGTAGTTTTGATCCTACCGGTTGCGCCATAGGGGCCCATTGCCTCGAGATGAAATTAAGAATATGCTACAATCAATCGCCTGAGGTATACAATGTGCTCCGGGGAGGGGGATTTAATCCGAAGCGTCTTGATGCCCTTAACCATATGGTGAAAACCCCATATCGATATTTCAAATGGTTTAGGAGTTATGAAGGTTCAAAGTTTACGGGTAAATATTAAAAACTTTTCCATGCGGCACCCCTAAAATCAGCTGTTCGTGTTACTATGGCAGTACGGCGCATCTAGGCATACGTCAGGTTGGTAGAGTAGTAGAGTAGGTAGTACCTACCTATAACAAATTGTTAGTGTTTTGTGTTTTTCAACGAATACCTACGTACCTAGTAAGTTGCCTGGAAGACATCGTTTCAGCAGAAAGGTCGCCTTTTGTAATTTTTTTGTTTATCAATATTGAGTAACTTTAGGCACAATTAGACATAAACACGTAGTTAAGACATTTTGTCTTACGTAGTGGCTGCACCAACCTACGTATCGGAACACGGATAAGTCGGCTAAGAGGTTTATCATATCAACCACCAACTGGCTACTTGAGCCTGAGCTGTGCTGTGATCCACTGTCTATCAAATCATCCAAAAACATACCTATAACCTACCTACCTACAAAACTGACGAACATTTTACCAGGCCTCCGTCACTCTATGTACTTGTGCGCTATAATTACCTACCGCCCGGCCGATCGGTCTCGGACCGCCGGCGATCCAAGTTCAGTGCGGTTGTCGCAAGCGAAGCGCGCGTACGTTGTTAAATTTCTCATTAAAGAATACCTAAAATTTTAATTCCATTCGTTCGTACGCGTACCTACAATACAATACGTACGTAATACGTACCTACCTACAAACATTAAAGTTTAAAATAGGTACTTTAGAGATGGTAAGAAATACATACAGCACTATATTAAAGTTAAACAATTGTAAATACTACAATAAATGATTTTCTTAAAATTGTGTTGTTATTTATTTTACTTTGCTTATGTACAACTCAACTATTATATAATTATAGCTGACCCGGCAAACGTCGTTTTGCCTTATAAATTATAGATGGTAGCCGATTCTCAGACCTACTGAATACGCATATAAAATTTGGTAAAAATCCGTCAAGCCGTTTCGGAGGAGTACGGTAACTAACATTGTGACATGGAAATTTTATATATTAAAAAAAAGATACCTACACTCTATGGTACAACCCTGACGCTTGAACTGAGGCGTAGGTAAATTCTGAACACAAAGGAATTGCGCTCTTATGAGCTTAGTAGTAACACAGTAGTAAGGCGCGATTTCGAATGCACCAGGTGCGTCGGAAATTTTGTAGGCTATTAAAATGGCGGCTTTCTTCAAGATCAAAGCCGTGCAGCTTCTGTACGTAGTACTATTATTTATTCTGTGATTTTACGTAGGCTAATGTTTCATGTGGTTGACCTTTGGATCTAGGTGCACACAAACTCACGTTGTTATTGTAGAGAGAGCTAACGCGCTAACCGTTTGTAGTGTATGTGACAGTAGGTACTTGTTTGTAGAAGTACTCGCGCGGCGCGGGCGGTCTAAGTAGGTATTGCACGGCATGCGCAGCTATCTCTTTCACCGACCGAGACAACGCGAGCGGTATGCCGACCTTAGATTACAACAAAAAACTAAAGATACGGTACCTAGTCTCGAAAAACGAGACAATAAAACTGCGTCTACCTGACGCACTAGCCTCAGTCGTATGTCGAACCGTTGCCGCGTGAGCGCGTGGTGTCACACTGCGATCATCTTTTTGACATCCATAAGAATGCCATTTTGCTTTTTTACAAATGCCTAAATCATTCTTAAAGACAAATGTTTTTGAATACAATATTTTTTTGAAATTAAGTAGGTGTTTCTAGCTCATTTTTCGAATACGCAATGCTAGAATATACTGTATCTACTATTTATGTCTTTATCTAAGATGCCGACCGAGAAAGTATCATCTTCGGTGGTACTGACCTCGCACCGATAGATGGCACCGATAGATGGATGGGTCGCGCTTGCGGTTCGTCCGTAGGCCGTGATCTGTTTGTACGTAAACAGGGTTCGGTAGAATATTTAAATTCTATTGTAAAGTGATTTGTAATTTTAAACCGACTACAAACCAAGTAGGTAGGAGGTTTTTAATTAGGTTGTAACTATTTTGAATTGATAAAGCTTAGTACGTAGGGGGTAGGACCACTGCACTATCTTCCATTGTGAGTTTGTGAGTGGCGTTGCGGTGTAGGTATGTACTAGGTACCTACCTACTTCAAGGTACTTAGAAAATTCAGTGTCGGAGAATCAGTCCCATTCAGATTATCATGCTTAGTGGCTACACCGGCCTAGGTATCGTAACGATGCCGCGACCGCTTGCGAGCAACGACTTAGGCCGGTAAGTGGTGATATGACAAGCAGGTTAGTTCCGAAGTTTTCAATAAGTAAATTACTCCTTAAGCATCCCATGAGAAGCCGCCTATGTATCAAACAAAACAGTAGGTGGTTCATTTAATCATTTTCTTACCGATCTCTAAAAGAGAAGTTTGTTATTGAAACTGAAAAAAGGATCCTTTGTGTGCGTGTCCTTGAACTTTCCTTGAAATGCATTGTGGACTTCGCTGATTGGTTAATCCGAAAAACTAAATCATTAAGGCTCCCCACACACTTGCGGTTGCTTCCGATTGATTATTTCCCCGAAGGCATAAGTTTTAGAAGTTGTGGTTTGAAAAAATACTGTAATAATAATAATAGTTTGAGCTCGATTCACGGGTTGGTTGGTCCAGTCCAGTGTTCATTGTGATAGTGGTACGGAATTCTTCGTGCGCGAGTCCAACTAGCACTTGGGCGGGTTTTTTTTTATCTAAAACTGACGGGGTTTTCCACAATGTGGTTCTCCTACATTCATTACCTACATTAAAAGGGTACCTACTTAATCATTTTTGTTCGATCAAGTGAATTTTTAGTGTTAGCAGAAAATGCAATAAAATTGATTAAGTATGCTTAACTAAACATAATGAAAATAATAAAAAAAACGTAAGATTCTAAAGTCGGCAAGATAACTACAAACGGAACTAGGGCATGCAATATCGGAAGGTTTTCAATCTCGGGACGATATCGATATTAAGAGCTCAATCCCGGGATCCCGGGATTGATACTGAGATTTGAGATATCGTTAAAAAGGCGAATTTAATACAAAAAAAATGTGTTAAATCTTTAATATATTTAAGACTCTAGTGGTTTCATTACGTAAATACGTTACCGAGGGCCGTCCACCCCATCATTTTGGAAATATGGCGGACAAATAGCCTAAACCCGAAAGTGTCTAAACTTTCGCGCCAAATTCTAGGTGCACCACTAAAATGATGTTAGCAGAAAAAAATGGCATGCGAGCTTGTATAAAAAATAATTGTCTTAAAAATTGCAATGAATCACGTTACTTTTATTGTTTTAAACATTTTACCAATTCCCTACGCTTCTAAATCTTTACAGATCTCTTCCTCAGGGGTAGACTAATTTGGGTTTAATTTTAATAGTTCTATTCAATCATTCCATGAGGAAAAATATAGCTAAAAACCTTAATTTATACCCAAATATAAATTGCTCAAATCTCGATATCGGATCACTCAATCCCGGGATTATAATATCGAACTTTTGCGTCCGAGATCCCGGGATTACGATATCCCGGGATCCCGGGATTCATGCCCTAAACGGAACCACCTTTTTTTAATTTTTAGAAGTCGGTCAAAACCCACCTTATTACGCCCTAATTAGCAACTGTTTAATCTGACCGCTCTATAAGCAGAACGGCCACGAGAGTGTGTGGAGAGCCTTATGTCGCCTGGCTTCGTTCGGTCGGCTCTTTTGACTTCACTCACCGACATCAGTCCAGTAGCGCGGTTTCGCTTGATTTGAAAACATTGTTTCCGGGACAGTTGGTTTTTAAAAATAAGTCTCTGCTTAACTATTGAATATTTTTAAATGTTCAAAGTGACTTCTGCGCAGCGATCTTAACACCGGCCGAGAACCGGCGGCCGTACTGTATCTAGTTAGAACCTACCTATAAAAGGTGCCTATTTAGTTAACATTTTCAAACCGACAAACGTACCTACCTACTTCTATCTACGACAACGGTAGATCGTAGGTAGCTATTACCGGGCGCGATCAGCGCGCGCCCGCTCTGCCCCAGGCAGGGCGGGCGCTGCGCGCCGCGCCGTCTGCCAGCGCCCGCGCCTTGTGACCGAGGTAAGTCTAGATCTAATTTCTATGCTATCTTCCTAGGTATGTGATGTGATAACTACCTACCTACCTACTAACTTTCTTGCCTGCGGGACTATTCTCTAAGAAAAAACCGTGTAGACGCCGACCGGCTTCTACACGGTTCCCGAGTTATTCGTATTTTTTTCGTCCTTTGACCATCGTTTTTACCACAAAACTTGCAGAATAGCGAGTTAAGTTAACAGGTTTCAGCGTAGTTTTAGAAAATAAATAAGATACGATAGTAATAAAAGAAAGATGACAGGAACTTCACAGGCTTCTACATCGGATCTATGTTGTGTGTTCTTAGAGAACATAACTGGATAGATGGACTTACTTACTCAATAAGTAGATAGGTAGGTATTTAGGTCAATAATTAAACAAAAACTAACATAAACAAAAAATTGCCCTCATTTGTCCTGTATCAGACTGTCAGTACTGAAAGTAGGTACAGCTGGATAACCTAGGTACCTACCTACCAAACAGTCACTGAAAACCTTTGGTACCTACATACTACCTACGCTTCTTATTCTAGATTAGCTTAATTTAGATAGGTACCTATGTAATGTACTAACCTATCTAGGTAGTTGGATGTATTGTTGCTTGTACCTACTACTAGAGTAGTTGCCGCGTGCGACTGGCACATTGCGCATGGCGGCGCGCGGCGGGCGAGAGGGGCGCGATTACTGTGTCGCCACTCGCCACGCGCGGCGCGCCACAGAATAGACCACAGTAGGTAGATAGGGTTGTTCAAACACGTACGAACTTTCAAGTATTAAGTTTTTGTATGGAAATATTTATTTTTGCTTTTCGATAGTTCAGACCTATTGCTGTCACCGTCAAGGGCAGCATTTACACCCCCGCCAGTATTCTCATCCCTTGGTAAAAACACGCTTCAGACGATTGAATTGTAGCGTAAGCACAGAATACATATTATGGCGTAAGTCACACATCATAAACTTTAAGAAAAGCAATTTTTTAAAATAAGATTTACTTGTACCTTATCGATGACAGTTTCAGCCGGAAGTGTGTCCATTTTGGATAGAACTGGAGTCGTCCTTCCGGAAGTACGGCCTGACGATTGCAACACCTATAATAATAAATAAACACTGTTCAAAACAAGGGTCATTAGCTTATTTCCATGTAACTTTTTCTAAATCCCCACTAATAGATCCCACCAGGGATAACTAAATCCCCAATCCCCACTAAAAGATCCCATCAGCGGGGATTATATCAATTTTCCTGGTTGGTGAGGATTATGCCAATTTAAATATGGTAATTTTCATAATCCCCACTATCTGCCCCACCAACACATAGTTGGGGAGACTATATAAGTTATAGCGTTCCCAACTATGACCACTTTGGGTATAACAGGAGAGGTCCGCTGTATCGTCAGGTCACTCCGGAAGCAACAGTCAGGGATCTGCCCCACCACGGGACCCCGGACGACTAAAATTTATATATGTTATAGCGTCCCCAACTATGACCACTTTGCCCCACCAAGCAAACCCAGTTCTCTAATACCTACGCCACTAAAATGTTATAGCGTCCCCAGCTATGGCCAGCAAGGGTATAAAGAGAGGGGTCCGCTGTACCGTCAGGCCACCCCCAGGGGCAAACGTCAGGGATTAGTTATAGACCGATCGTGTCCCCCAAACGATAGCTCGGTTCTCTGTAAGGAGAGCTACCACGTGCCAAAGTGAGACTACCAGATTGCCCCACCAGTGGGGAATATGCCAATTAAAAAAAAGTTTTAACACTGTTGTATTCGTCTATACTTTAGTATGATGCCAATGTTTGCCTTTACTTAGACATACCAATAGTATTTAGTAAGTTTCAATTTGTTTCTAATTATAAGTGATAATAAAATTTTAGTTTCTATTGTCTGCCATTGGGATACAGCCTGAGATACAGGATTTTCCTAGTTCAGGCATTTGTGTAATTTAGATTTAAATAAAAAATTTGACTTAAGTTATACTGACGCCGTTCAACTACCAGGCTACCCCGTATACCTTGACGTAAGTAGCGGGGAACCAGCCGAGCTGGCGGTTCCTGCCCTTGGCCTGGAGCTCGCCCTCCCACCACCCGCTCTCTGCCTTCTTCCGCACCACCAGGAGCTGGCCCTTCACCAGCGACAGCTGCTCCGCGCTGGAAATGCACCACAATATTTTAAGCTGTTTATTGTATAGGTTTTATCGCGGGCTTTGAGCGCGGCAACCGAATCAAGAATTTTCGTAAAGAAACCTAACACCTCCCCCCCCACTCCTCTTACCTTAATCTAAGAAAAAAACAGACAGACAGACGGACTTACATGACGAATCTATAAGGGTTCCGTTTTTTGCCATTTGGCTACGGAACCCTAAAAATGCTATGCAATAGCTTTACTGCGGCAGCCCCGAGTGCCACACGTTTTTTTTTAATTAACAAAATCCACAGCCCCAAAAGGGAAAGTCTACCTACTCTTTTTTTCATACAAACTTTACAAAATATTATGTACTTAGTTGACTGTTTCTTCCTTGGATAGACATTTGAAAAATATGTGTAGATATACCATAAATCCTATATTATCAGCTGTGACTATGCCCCTACGTTTAATTTTTTTCGAATTATAATTTTTATAAAATTTATTTCTATTCTGATTAGACCGACCCCGACTCCGTTATGACGTTAC
>OY292394.1:59020139-59140582 GCA_958496205.1 Idaea biselata | reverse complement strand
AACGCCTTGAGGCTGTTAAGTGGGGACGCTATAACATTTATTCTTAGTTCAGATATATCAGAAGTTGTTAAAGGTTAAAACTCCAATTTATTTGGAGCCCAGTAAATAAGTCATCACTAACCATACATTCAAAAAAAAAATTCAGGGGTACTGCAGAGGCTTAAGACGGAGAAAAAACCACTAACCAGTAGTTTGAGGGGCGTCGCCCCAAGCATCTTCCGTAGGCGCAGCGGAATCTCCCCACGCCGGCTCCGAACTGGCCCAGTCTGCGTCTAGAACAGACTCCCACATTACAGGCTCATCTATGAACATAACCTAAAGAAATGCAAGATCAAAAATCCTCCGAGAAAGGATTATACCCAATATTCTATTTTTAAGTGCTTAAGAGGATAGTCTCCATTCTCTTTCTCCATACAAACGTAGTTTACATTTTCCTCCCTGGATAAAGACATTAGAGCAAATATGTTTATGCCATAAAACTTATATCTGTCATGACTATGCATCTACCTTTTTATTTTTTTCATTTTATTATTTTTTTATTTAAGTATAATTATTATTTTAATTAGAAAATAAAAAGGTAGATGCATTGTCATGATAGATATAGGTTTTAAGGCATAAACATATTTGCTCTAATGTCTTTATCCAGGGAGGAAAATTTAAACTACGTTTGTATGGAGAAAGAGAATGGAGACTATCCTCTTAAGCCTGCACTGGGCTTTCATAGAGTCCCGGTTTGAGTAAGATGCTGGTTCGAATCCAGCCCTGCGACTATCGTGAGTTGTGTTTTTGCAGAAGTATTGTGTCTTTAAAATATTTCTAGGATTATACCCCTTCACTGGGCGAGTGCGCTAATCATTACTGCACGGTGAATTAATGACTATGCATCTCCCCTGTTTGCCTTTCGACTAAGGCTGTTCCTCCTTGTGAAATGCCTATAGAAACACAAAAGTCTCACCAGTATTGGACCACCCGGTGGCCGGGGCGGTGCTTCTCTGCATGTATTCTGCCCTCTTCTCTTCATACAGCTTCCAAACATGCTCGCACTTGACACTCAACTCTGTGACCTTATCGTTGAGGTCAGATAGTTGACCTTTACTGTTCTCGAGGTCAGACTTCTTCGATTCCACTATGGCCTTTGCGGCTTCCACCTGTGTAAGTATGTCCAAGTCATTTTGATGGTTTTTAAGAAGAAATAAATACTAATTTGATCTAAACATTATGCCTCTTACTTATAATATGCATAAACTATGTATCGTTTGTCTTTTACTGTGACATGAAGTTTCTAAGTTAATACAGAGACTAACGTTACATAAACTTAGTCTTCGTTTATAAGTAAGGAGGTATTTTTAAAGTGTTATCACGCTTAGGAAATACTGTTTTTGAAGAAATGCTTTGTAATTATAATTTTTCTGGGAATTTTTTTTTATATGTTTGGGATGCGTCTCTTATAGTATAGTCAAAATTTTTATGTAGGTAATATAAAAAATAACGAGCCGAGTTTGAACTGTAAAGTTTGCCGGTAGATGTCGCTACGAGGCCTTACTCGCAACAACACCAAGATGCGCGTTACGGCAATCGCGCTGGTTCGGATCACCAGTATAATAGTTGCGGGTTCGAGTCCCGCCGGATAATAAAATGTTTAAAAGCAGTACTATTTTTTTGTAAATTACCAAAAAAAATGCTTATTTATTTAAAAAGTAAAATGACCTTATCCCTGAGTTGTTTCAGAGTGACTTCCATCATATTCAGTTTTCCATCTTCCCCGGTGACTTCGGACGCTTTAGCCTGAATAAGAAAAAAAACCTTATATTTGTTACCTTATTTATGTTTGTGTGTGTCAATCACACAAAAAATGATGAACCAATAGATTGTTGGAGATCTGGAATAGCTGGTCTCCAGATATCTTCAGACCTGGTTAGCTGGTCAGATATCTTGAGACCTGGATAGCTGGAGACCTCGAATAACTCATATTTGGTATGAAGACAGCTGGAGAGCTGGAATTACTGGTCTCTAGATATATTGAGCTGGAGACCTGGAATAGCACATATGCTACTTTTTATCTCGATATTTCCGCGGGAAGCGCTGCCAGTGATCCATAAGGTGTTTGAGACCTGGATAGCTGGAGACCTCGAATAACTCATATTAGGTATGAAGATAGCTGGAGACCTGAAATTCCTGGTCTCTAGATATATTGAGCTGGAGACCTGGAATAGCACATATGCTACTTTTTATCTCGATATTTCCGCGGGAAGCGCTGTCAGTGATCCATAAGGTGTTTGAGACCTGGATAGCTGGAGATTTGGAATAACTCATATTTGGTATGAAGATAGCTGGAGACCTGAAATTACTGGTCTCTAGATATATTGAGCTGGAGACCTGGAATAGCACATATGCTACTTTTTATCTCGATATTTCCGCGGGAAGCGCTGCCAGTGATCCATAAGGTGTTTGAGACCTGGATAGCTGGAGACCTCGAATAACTCATATTTGGTATGAAGATAGCTGGAGACCTGAAATTCCTGGTCTCTAGATATATTGAGCTGGAGACCTGGAATAGCACATATGCTACTTTTTATCTCGATATTTCCGCGGGAAGCGCTGCCAGTGATCCATAAGGTGTTTGAGACCTGGATAGCTGGAGACCTCGAATAACTCATATTTGGTATGAAGATAGCTGGAGACCTGGAATTACTGGTCTCTAGATATATTGAGCTGGATACCTGGAATAGCACATATGCTACTTTTTATCTCGATATTTCCGCGGGAAGCGCTGCCAGTGATTCATAAGGCGTCCCACATACCTTAGAATCGAGCTCAGCTTTCTCTTTGTTCAAAGAAATTTGTTTAGCGTTCAACTCCTTCACTCTTGCCTTCAGCTGTTGCATCTCGGCCATACTCGCGTCGCGTTCAGACCTAAGACAGAGATTAATCATTAAGAGGATGGTCTCCATTCTCTTTCTCCATATAAACGTAGTTTACATTTTCCTCCCTGGATAATGACATTAGAGCAAATATGTTTATGCCATAAAACTTATATCTGTCATGACTATGCATCTACCTTTTTATTTTTTTCATTTTTTATTTTTTATTATTATTTTAATTAGAAAATAAAAAGATAAATGCATTGTCATGACAGATATAGGTTTTATGGCATAAACATATTTGCTCTAATGTCTTTAGCCAGGGAGGAAAATGTAAACTAAGTTTGTATGGAGAAAGAGAATGGAGACTATCCTCTTAAGATAAGGCTCAGACCAACCTGGAAAATATTATCAATACACGAAATTGGAATTCCATTGGTTGCCTGAAAGAAATCGCTCTAAGGCGATAAGGTGTCCCATTGTACCACACTAGTTTTTATAACCGATAATTTGTGTGCCAAAATTATTTTTCTCGAGCTCCTTCGTGCTTCGGAAGGTACGTTAAGCAGTTGGTCCCGGTGGTTATTTCTGCTAGCAGTCGTAAGGTCAAGTTAGTGCGATCTGACAACTCTAACACTAGGTGAGCCACACCACTACACTACAGAAAATACACTAGTTTTTAGTTTTTGTCTATGTAATATTTGTAAATTTAGGTTTTGGTACAAATATAGCATTTAAAAATTAATTATTTAATTGAAATAATTTATTTTTTAAACAATACAATTTCATTGATATTTGTTAGTTCGTATAATCTGGCATCTAGGTGGCATTTATTCATTTAACTGCTTTAATAGACAGTAAAGTTTAATGCAGTTAGAAATTGAGTCAATACGGTTAATTTTTCAATACACTTTTTATTTTTCAATACACACACTACAATACACTGTTTATAACACAAATTTTCAAAAAAAAACAACTTGAGAGGTGTCAAGGGACACCCGGATGGAACGAAGTTCCTGTAGTGTACCACGTATGCGTGAAGATATGTGGATATAAACGCATCGCCCGCGCCGGTAGGTACCCCGTTCGTTCCGGCTCAGTATAGCACCGCACCGGTCTGCTCGGTGGTCTACCGAGTTATGCGACCCGGCGCGTGACACGGACAGAGATAGCAATACTCTAGACAAGGATAGCACTCACTCATCCGAGCGATGTTCCCGGTTGCATCCGTCTCAGGAGCCCAGGGTTCGCTAAACCCCAAATTGTTTTTTTTTTATTCGGATCAGCGCAGTCGGTAAGTCATCATTGACCATACCTTCTGCAATTAGATTTGGCAATGTTTTTACGGCCGGCCGCCTGCCTGACACCAACCCTATTAGGGATCAAGCAGTTTATCCGCCACCGCGCGGGGAGAACTTAAGTTTTGCAAATCTCCCTCAGATTCCTTAGTCGCCTTTTACGACACCCACGGGATGAGATGGGGTAACCCTACACAGCTACTCTAGACAAGGATAGAAATACACCACAGTTCCTTTCGATTCATTATGTCGTTACAACTTTTGGTCTTAATTTTTTCCCTTTCGCAACGCGCGATAAGGGACTTCGTTCCAATAAAATGTCAATTAGGAGGAACACTAACTTTTTATCCCGGCAGAGGGCGTTTGTCGACTAATCTTAGGTTTGAATTAAGAACTGTCAAGCTGTTTTTTACAACTCTCGGCGCCAAATTGGCCATATCGGTCCGAGACCGAAAGAATAAAAAAAAAACTCGGCGTTTCCATTGGTGGAGGACCATCATCGAAAAAAAAAAAAAAAGATCATCTGATGCCAGCGCCATCTACTTACAGCTTTGCGTGTGGCACCCCATTTGATTGGAGTATCATTGTGATTGACTTACCTCATCTGGTCTATGGTACACTTATGCGCGGCGACCGAGGTCCTCGTATCTCTGATGTCAGAGGCGAGGGTCTTCACGCGGATGGCGGCGGCAGACGCTCGACTCGACAGCGATTGCGCTGAACCTTTTAAACTCAACACTTTGGATTGTTCTTCGGTTCTTAGAAGTTCTAGTTCCCGAGTCCTAAATAAATAAATAATAAATTAATTAATTCTGTGTACAACACACAGCGCCATCTAGCCCCGTGGTAAGCTACTAAGCTTGTGTTACGGTGACTAGACAGCGGATATAATACTTATATTTATTTTTAAAATCAACATAAAAATAAAAAATAAACAATAAAAAAGGTGAAAAACAAACAAACAACACTAAAATTAAAACTTAAATCTAAAATGTAAAAGCCCGTCGTCGATGGCACCCTCCCGAGACATGGTCCCCAAGATGCTGGCGGCATTCCCCCTCTGAATTTATTTTTCTTTTGTAAATACATACATATTATACATAAAGGAACAACCAAACGAGACACCAATATTTATTTATTAAGCATAAATATTTGCAACCGGCGAGAATCGAAACTGAAACCTTTTGCATTGCAGTCGGGCCTTCCCCCAACGCGCCACAGAGGTCGTCAAAATAAGCATATAATGGATTAGATAAAGGTTAGATAAAACAAAAAAACGGGGCAAGCGCGACATTCGCGCACAAAGGGTTCCGTACCACTATCACAATTGGATACGGAACCCTAAAATGGTTTAAAACAACCAATTTTTAAATTTTATAGGAAAATATGAAATATTTATCTTCGATTCTTACTCCCATCAAACGACCGACCACTCAAAAAAAAAAAAAACCTTGGCACAAAGAAAATCTGAAACTGATAAGAAACTCTTTGGTAAGTAAGGCAGACTGGTATATTTGACAGATAGGGCAGCCATTTTGAATTCCATGACCAACTCGATTTGTCCTGACCAATCAGAAGCGACCTCACATTGTACTAAACTCCTTGTTATTTTTTAAACACGTTTGTTGTATGGGAGCCCCTTTTAAATATTGTTTTATTTTGTTTTTATTTGTTGTAGCGGCAACCGAAATACATCTTCTGTGAAAATTTCAACCTTCTAGCTATTACGGTTCATGAGATACAGCCTGGTGACAGACGGACGGACGGACGGACGGACGGACGGACAGACAGACAGACAGCGAAGTCTCAGTAATAGGGTCCCGTTTTTACCTTTAGGTACGGAACCCTAAAAAACGGTCAAGTGCAAATCGAACTCGCGCGCTGAGGGTTCCGTACTTATGTAGGACTGTATGTGAGTCTGTAATTATTGACCAGCAATCATGGACACTCATATTGTATAGGCGCTCTTTCGACCCAGAGACCAGAGACTTACACTGGTTTTAAATTTTGTATGGGACCTGTAGTTTTCTAATTCTTTTATTTTATGGATTTTTTTATGTATATTTGTGCTACGAGACCTTGCTTTTTGCTATTCGTGGTTTCAGGTCTATCGGAAATGCCATTTACGTTTTCGACCTATAAAATAGAGAGTATACAGGCTGTTTCGACGAGGGGGTATTAAGCCGAAAGGGGGTTGTTCTAGAGGTCTAATTTTATTCTACGACTTTTGGAAATTCGGACTTTTTTTTCGAAAATTTTAAAGTTGTATCACTAAAAAAACAGCTATTTTTGTAAAAAAAAAGGCAATTAATGTTTAGATTGCAGTGGTCCAAACTAAATAAAAGGGCACTTTAGGGCCAATGACCTCAAACTCTAAAATCAGCTGATTTTCATGCAAACTTTAAACTCAAAATTTTCGAAAACTACTTCTAATTTCCAAAACTTGTAGAACAAAAGTTGTTCGCCTAGACCTCTAGAACAACCCCCTTTCGGCTTAATACCCCCTCCTCGGAGTACCGTATATAGTTCCGGTTGACCTAGATTTGATTAGATTACCCTTACCTCTTTTTCTCCCACTCTAGTTGGCATTGTCGTTCCATCTCTTTCCTTGCTGCTTCTCTCTTCTCCTACAAAATATGAATGAAATTTACTGTTGTGTAAAGAATGAGAATGTGTATGGGTTTATAATAAACTAGCTGCGTCCAAAATCAAAATCAAAGTACGTTTATTCATTCGGATATTAGCAAGATATCTCTTTGAAATGTCATTTTTTTATATTTAATCTACTGTGTCTTCGGAACGTGACCTCCAATGAGAAGAAGACACAAGAAACTCATGGGTTTTTTTTGTATATTTTTTTTGCAGTAATCATGTGATTTAAATTGTCGCATATATATTATTGAACAAAAGTGGAACTGGAGCAATAATCTACACTATAATAATCCTTACTAGCATTACAAGAGCGAAAGTAACTCTGTCTGTCTGTCTATCTGTTCAAATAAGTTATAATATACAAAATAATAAACATAAAAAAATAATTTAATATAGTCCCGCGGTTTCACCCGCGTAAGTTCCGACCACGTGGGAATATCGGGATCAAAAATAGCCTATGTTACTCATGGTGAATGAGCCCTGAGTAACATAACATGAATTTTTGAAATCGTTCCAGTAGTTTTGTGTTTATTCGTTACATACATTACATACACACAAAAATACAAATCTTTCCTCTTTATAATATTAGTATAGATTAGGTGTGTTAGGCTGCGTTTCCACCTAAGATTGAATAATAAAAAAATAAAAAATAAAATATTATTAAAATTAGCTGATCTGATTTAAAAAAATCTTTCAGTGTTGGATAGTCCATTTATTGAGGAAGGCTATACTATGTTATATTTTCAAATAAATTAGGCGGACGAAGTCGTGGGCACTGCTAGTAGGTTTATAAAAACCAATAGGATCACTTGATTTATAGATTTGAATTAACAATATTCTCCTATTAAGTTTACCTGTTCTTCTTTCTGTTTTCTCATCATTTCGTCTTGCTCCCTCTTCAGGGCCTCGAGGCGGACTTTCTCTCGCTTCTCCGCCTCTTCCCTCTCTTTCTTCTCTCTTTCCGCCTTCGAAATACAAAGTACTAGTCAGAAAACAGTATTAAAAGACAATTTAATAGTATTGCTTAAGGACGTGGCGACTCTTACCATTTCCATACAAACTTAATACCAAAATCAATTATGAAAAATTTAGTTTTCTACCTTAATATCGATATTATTCGTATTTTTTATTGATTGATTAATTCTTTATTGCAACACCAAAAACAAAAAATTACAATAAAAAGAAAAACATAAACAACTTTAATCTAGGTGGCACAATGGGCGGCGGTATTATTAAGTTTGTATGGAAATGGTAACAGTCGCCGCGTTTTTAAAGCCGGGCATATTTGTCTATAATACATTTATATATCCTAGTAGTTGGATTTCTGTTAGAAGATACTAGGTACCCTAGTTTTCTCTATTTTTTTATAGTAAAGCTGTTGGATTTTCAAATAAATAAATGAATAATATCGTGCAAATTGGTCTACAAAAACTATACTATTTATAAGTCTTACTATAAAACCAAAGAAATTCGTCTAAAACGACAAATTATCACCCCCAGTTGAAAACCATGCAAGTTGGTCTTAGTTTTATACTGGGGGCTTTAAATTGTACCTTTTATACAATTTAAAGCCCCCAGTATAAAACCGTAAAAATTAGTTTAAATACTATACAACTTATGCCCCATCCTTTTTTAACCCCATTGTCCGTATGTGTCGCCAATACAATCATCTTATGGTCGATCATCACGATGAGATCGATATCTTTATCAATAAGCTTAACCAATAAAAATGCCTTCGACTTTTGTTGTAGGATTTCTCAATGTTGTTATTTATATTGTGTATGAAACTGTTTCGTTTATTACATAATTTAATCACGTTAGGTACCAATAAAAAAAAATTATAGCCCCTAATAAAACCATGCAAATTGGTCTAAAAGACTGTACAAGTTATAATCCCTAGCATAAAACCGGGCAATTTGGTCTAAAATACTATACAATTTTTAGCCCTTAGTATAAAACCGTGCAAATTGTTCTGAATGACAATACAATTTATAGCCCCAAGTATGACACCGTGCAAATTGGTCTAAAATACTATACAAGTTATAGCCCCTAGTTTATGACCGGACAATTTTGTCTAAAATACTATACAATTTATAGCTCTTAGTATAAAAACGTCCAAATATGTCTAAAAGACAGTACATTTTATACTCCATCAATAGAAAACCGTGCAAAATCGTCTAAGTGACTATGCTAGTTTACATTTACAACACCATTATTCAATCACGCTATATTTTTTACCTCGTCTTCCTATATTTGCAGGAAGAAAATAAATCCATTAGTAATTTAATTTAAAAACTCAAGAATCAAACCGTGCAAATTGTTCTAATGGATTATACAAGTTATAGTCCCCAGTATAAAACCGTGCAATTTGTTCTAAAATACTATTCAAGTTATAGGCCCTGTATAAAACCGTGCAAATTGGTCTAAAAGACTAAACAAGTTATAGCCCCCAGTATGAAAACGTGCAATTTGTTCTAAAAGACTATTCAAGTTATAGCCCCCAGTATGAAACCGTGCAATTTGTTCTAAAAGACTATTCAAGTTATAGCCCCTATATAAAACCGTGCAATTTGTTCTAAAATACTATTCAAGTAATAGCCCCTGTATAAAACCGTGCAAACTGGTCTAAAAGACTAAACAAATTATAGCCCCCAGGATAAAACCAGTCAATTTGTTCAAAAATATTATACAATGTATAGCCCCTATATAAAACCGAGCAAATTGGTCTATAAGACTATACAAGTTATAGCCCCCAGTATGAAACCGTGCAATTTGTTCTAAAAGACTATTCAAGTTATTACTCCTATATAAAACCGTGCAATTTGTTCTAAAAGACTATTCAAGTAATAGCCCCTATATAAAACCGTGCGATTTGTTTAAAAATACTATATCGTGCAAATTGGTCTATAAGGCTCCCATTGAAAACTGTGCAAATTGTTATAATAGACTATACAATCTGTAACCCTCCAGTAGAAAACCGTGCAAAATCGTCTAAGTGACGCTAAAGTATGCTATTTTACATTAACAAAACTATTATTCAGTCACGCTATCTTTTTACCTCGTCTTCCTATATTTGCAAGAAGAAAATAAGTCAATTAGTTATTTAATACAAACATAAGTGTGGCAAGTGTGGAAAAGCGCCAAAGCGCCAAATGGACTCGTTCGCGTTACAAGACTAGTGTTAAAAAATACAAGTAGTAATAAAAACTATTTGCAATAACTCTTTTTTGGTTTGCGCAGGCGCTAGTCGCGTACAAATACAGTGGTTTTCATAATTTCGACTTGATAGTGATGGAGGTCTCGTGGCGAAGCGGTCAACGCTGTGGAACGTAATACCACTGTTCGCAGGTTCGAATCTTGCGAGGTCGGACAGAAACAATCTTTTTTCCTACCTTCTCCTTAATATGTCCTGCAACTGGGACCGTCGTCTCTCCAACTCGGCCTGTCGTCTCGCCATGTCGTCTCTCCTCGTATGTCCTTACCTTCTCCTTTATCTGTATGTCCTGCAACTGGGACCGTCGTCTCTCCAACTCGGCCTGTCTTCTCGCCATGTCGTCTCTCCTCGTATGTCCTTACCTTCTCCTTTATCTGTATGTCATGCAACTGGGACCGTCGTCTCTCCAACTCGGCCTGTCGTCTCGCCATGTCGTCTCTCCTCGTATGTCCTTACCTTCTCCTTTATCTGTATGTCATGCAACTGGGACCGTCGTCTCTCCAACTCGGCCTGTCGTCTCGCCATGTCGTCTCTCCTCGTATGTCCTTACCTTCTCCTTTATCTGTATGTCCTGCAACTGGGACCGTCGTCTCTCCAACTCGGCCTGTCTTCTCGCCATGTCGTCTCTCCTCGTATGTCCTTACCTTCTCCTTTATCTGTATGTCATGCAACTGGGACCGTCGTCTCTCCAACTCGGCCTGTCGTCTCGCCATGTCGTCTCTCCTCGTATGTCCTTACCTTCTCCTTTATCTGTATGTCCTGCAACTGGGACCGTCGTCTCTCCAACTCGGCCTGTCTTCTCGCCATGTCGTCTCTCCTCGTATGTCCTTACCTTCTCCTTTATCTGTATGTCATGCAACTGGGACCGTCGTCTCTCCAACTCGGCCTGTCGTCTCGCCATGTCGTCTCTCCTCGTATGTCCTTACCTTCTCCTTTATCTGTATGTCCTGCAACTGGGACCGTCGTCTCTCCAACTCGGCCTGTCCTCTCGCCATGTTTTCCCGTCGTCTCTCTTCGTATGACTTCGCTGAACTTATCGAAGTCACCGATTCACGTCTGTAGGTATATAAACACGGAAATTATAGGACATTCACCTGTTCAATAACTATTTTTGTAAAAAAATAATAGTTTAAAGTATTCCATAGAAATATAAATGACTTTTCGTGATCAATAACGCCCCGGCTTGTAATACCCATTGGCTTAAGGCTTCTATTACAAAATTGTAGCACGAATTACATACCTGAATGTAGGCGGCACTAGTTCTATTGGTAGCTTGGCAGGCGGGGCCTCGCCCTGTGTCGCCTTCTCGCAGAGATACATTGCGAGCACAAACTCCTCACACCCTGGAAGAAAAGGAGGGGAGGGACATATTATTGACTTGCTTCACCTCGCGGTTTTACCCGCAAATGTCCCAATTCCGTGGAAATGGCGGGATAAAAATTATCCAGATGTAGCGAGATAAAATGACTTTGGAAGCCCATGTCACTTCCAAAGATTTATGATCGGGTCCTGAATGTTTTTATTGATCTTTAAATATATGTTTTTTTAAGGGAGCTCATTGGCCTGTATCAGCCTATGTTGAATGGTCGTGTGAGTTAGGCAACTCTTGGCGCGGTCATTACTTGGATGAGTGACAGAAAATTTGGTGCCAGAAATCAATTTTTCGAGCTCCTCCATGCTGCGGAAGCCACGTTAATCAGTTGATCTTGGTTGTTATCTCCGTTAGCAGTCGTTAGGTCAAGTTAGAGGCCTTAGGGCGACCTGACAACTCTAACACCAGGTGAGCCACACCACCAAAAGAAGCATATTTTATTAGAGATGGGCCGACTAGGGGTTCTGCCGACTAGCAGACTAGTCGGTTCCAATGCAGATCATTATAATTCCGAGATATTTGGGTTAAACATGATCACTCGGCGATTGTTGCTATTTTTGGATAAGTTTGCACTTCGAAAGCTGTAGCGAAACTTCGAAAAAATGGTTGAAATAAAAATAAAAGTTGGAAAAAAAAAATGGAGCTGAGGCATAGTTATGACATTTTAGATGTTTAGATGATGTATGTAAGCTATGACGTGTTTTGTTTACGATTTTCTGACTACCCACCTTCTAAACTGTACTACTAATTGAATAAATATTGGTTTTATTGTATAATTGTTAGTTGCCGACTAGTCGGCCCATCTCTATATTTTATCATGACATTATTTCAGGTCGTTTTGATAGACAGCAATGAGATATTCAGTAGATTTTTGTCGACGGTTGACTTGTAACAGTCGTAACCTTCAAAAAAGCGTATGTAAACACAAACACATATTTCTATCTATGTAGGTAGATACCAGTGCTACGCGCTCGTCGGAAGTACAGAGTACACTCACCGAGTTTCCCGTCGGAGTCGAGATCTGCGAGCGCCCAGATCTGAGCGAGCGTCTGCTGCGGGAGACGGGACTGCAGCATTATAGCGCGGGCCTGCAACGTACAACGTCACCACTCACCACAACTCCTCATACTTTTGTCTTCATTTCGATCGTCTTTTGTTATAATTGCGATCTACTTTTGTTTTAAATAATTTCGATCGTCTTCTGTTATAATTGCGATCTACTTTTGTTTTAAAATTATTTCGATCGTCTTTTGTTATAATTGCGATCTACTTTTGTTTTAAAATAATTTCGATCGTCTTTTGTTATAATTGCGATCTACTTTTGTTTCAAAATTATTTCGATCGTCTTTTGTTATAATTGCGATCTACTTTTGTTTTAAAATAATTTCGATCGTCTTTTGTTATAATTGCGATCTACTTTTGTTTTAAAATAATTTCGATCGTGTTTTGTTATAATTGCGATCTACTTTTGTTTTAAAATAATTTCGATCGTCTTTTGTTATAATTGCGATCTACTTTTGTTTTACAATAATTTCGATCGTCTTTTGTTATAATTGCGATCTACTTTTGTTTTAAAATAATTTCGATCGTCTTTTGTTTTATAGGTATGCGATCGTCTTTTGTTTTTAAATGCGATCTACTTTTGTTTGAATTTCGATCGTATATTGTTTATTTTCGAACATAATCTTGTAAGTTTGAATTTCGATCGTTTTTTGTTTCAATAACTACCAGTTTTTATTGGACCTAATTTTCTGCGCGTCGCAGGCGTTGATACTCACTTGAGCTCCAGACACCCAGCCAGTTTTGTTTCTGTCGCTTGCATTGAACAACTGGCTATATCTGTCGAAAACCAAACAAAATACAGGATTATAGGAAATCATATAGCATATACCTGTGCTACACAGAATACTACATAACACAGGTACTAACTTGAGTTTCTGTGGTTGCGGAATGCCCCACTCGAGGGGCGGCGGACTCATGACGCCGAGCGGGGCTTCGGTGGGGCTCGCCACTGCCGACCCTACCACCGACCCTGCAACCCCAACACCAAATCAAGAATTTGTGAAAAATATCATCGATTTTTATTTTTAAAGTGTTTCTTCCTCCTGGCTGACTAGTTTTTTGAAAAAATGATTTTTAATGTTCTGCACCCGACAGCTATTGAACCTTACAAAACCTTTGTATTGCGCAAAAATAAAAATAAAACAATATAAAGACTTAGTTGTTGAATTTATTTCCAGCATTAATTATCGACGACCGACGACCTCTGTGGCGCGTCGTGCGAAAGCGCGACTGCAATGCAGGAGGTTGCGGGTTCGATTCCCGCCGGGTGCAAGTATTTATGCTTATAGAATAAATATTTGTGTCTGGTCTGGGTGTCCCTCTATGTATAATATGTATGTATTTACAAAAGAAAAATAAATATAAGTATTATATCCGTTGTCTAGTCACCGTAACACAAGCTTAGTCCCTTACCACGGGGCTAGATGGCGCTGTGTGTTGTTCACATAATTTATTTATTTATTTTATTCTTCATCCCTTGGTTTCACCCACCTAAGTCCCGATCCCGTGGGGATATCGGAATCAAAAGTAGCCTATGTTACTCCTCGATAATGTAGCTTTATATTGGTGAAAGAATTTTTGAAATCAGTTAAGTAGTTTCGGAGCCTGTTCGTTATAAACAAACAAATAAATCTTTCCTCTTTATAATATTAGTATAGTTGAGCATCGCTCTGCGGGTTAATCCATATAAGTTACAATCCCGTGGAAATATCGCTCATGCATGTTACTTCCAAAGATTAACTGTTCAAGATAATCAAGTTTCATCAAAATCGGTTCATGTGTTCCGGAGATCTTCTCCGACAAACGTTCAGCATAACTTTCTCTCTTTATGATATCAATTATTACCAGAGATCGGAATTAGGCGAGTGAAAATACCTAAAGTTTGCAGCGGGACATAATATGGAGCTGCTACAACCACTTAAGTTAAACCGGTTTTGGTTTTTTTTTTGTTTTACATGTTCCTTACCTTTGAAATACCGAACTATAAACATTTACAAGCTGCTAATACAGTTCTAAATTAATTTTTGTTTTGTACTTTTGCAGTTAAAATTCGGTTTTTTAGTCCCAATTATTCTTGTCGGCCAAACACAGAATTTTACAAATCTGCAAAATGCTCATGTGGTTTTAATTTTTTATTCGTATCTTAAGTTAAAAAGTTTTGCTACAGATTGATGCAAGGAAAACGAACATTTTCGCGCATGTAGCGCGGCATTCCCTAGAAAGGAAGTACTAGGAAAGTAGTTTACGCACAACGTTCTTGCAATTGAAATAAATGTTTTTAATTAATTTTTTGATGCAGTGCAGGTTTAATAATTAAAAAAAAAACCGACTAAGACGCGAAAATGTTCGTTTTCCTTGCATCAATCTGTAGCAAAACTTTTTAACTTAAGATACACATCAAAAAAAGAAATTAAAACCGCATTAGCATTTTGCAGATATATAAAATTCTGTGTTTGACCGACAAAGAACAATTGGGACTAAAAGACCGAATTTTAACTGGAAAAGTACAAAACAAACATTTATTTAGAACTGTATTAGCAGCTTGTAAATGTTTATAATTCGGTGTTTCAAAGGTAAAGAACATGTAAAAAAAAAACCGAAACTAAATAGGTAAAATCCAAAACCGGTTTTACTGGTAACAGCTCCATATATGTCCCGCAAACTTTAGGTATTTTCACTCACCTAATTCCGATCTCTGATTATTACTCACTCATCTAAATCATTTTTTTTTACAAAAATCTTACCTGGTTTCGACAAGACTTCATTTTTAACCATCGTTATAGGCGTAGAAGTTAAAGGTTGCGCCGGAATAGAACCCGCAACCGATGCCAAAGGTTTCGGCGGGCTGCTTATCAGTGAAGCTACTGCTGCATTTCCCACTTGAGGCGGAGATGTCGGAATCAACGGGGTAGGAGGCAAAATAGGCTGGGACGGGGGCAAAATAGGCTGAGAAGGGGGCAAAATAGGCTGGGAAGTGGGTAGAATAGGCTGGGAAGTCATTGTTTGAGTCGGTAAAACCGATTGGGTAGTAGACATAATTGACTGATTCATTGACAAACTGGTTGTCGAACCACCAATGAGCGATTGGGACATGCTATTATTAATCTGTGGCTGTGCATTGACCCCAGATATTAAATCAGGAACGATTGGAACAGGTGGCTTCGCTGGCTGGGCCAGAGGGGGTATGATTGGTTGGGAAGCGCCTAAAATAGGCTGGGTAGTACCCAAAACAGGCTGGGAAGTGCCCATTATAGGTTGGGAAGGCCCCGTGCCAATCAGATCGCCTAAAAGTGACTGATTTGAAGGCTGGGCTGAAATTAAAGGTTGGGGTGTCATTGAAGGCATGGGTGGTATTGGGGGCTTGGCCGGAGCCGCGAATTGTTGTTTAGGGGCACCTGTGGGAAAAACCATCAATTTCATAAAATGCAAGTGTAACTATTTTGACTTATTCATTTACTGATGGACTATGCAGTATTGACCGATGAGCTTAGAAACCTATTAGGTCCAGAGATTCCTTAGGGGTCCTAAGTGAGTTCTAAGAAGGACTTCGTAGAAATTAATTCCTAAGGGTGGTTCAAATAAAAGTTTGTATGGTAAGAAAGAATAATAATAATTGATATAATTATTACCAGTTTGACTGAGAGATGCTAACAGAGATGGTGGCAATGTCTTCGGAACTTCAATACCATGAAGTTTCAGATTTATAATCTGAAAAAAAATAGTTTTTAGGTTAGGTTGGTTAAGTCTAGATCCCGCGGGAATATCGAGGAAAAAAGTATCTAGCTTATGTGTTAATTCAAATCCCAACTATCTACATACCAAGTCCCATCACAATCGGTTCAGTAGTTTTTGCGTGATTGAAATACAAACATTCAAACAAACTATTATCTAAACTTTCCCATTTATAATATTAGTGGGATGTGAGAGTTTATGCCTGCCCAAAGCTGACGTGAGGGTCTGCCGGCGATAACTCAAAATGAAATGATAAAATTAAGTATGAGTTTACCCTGCTCAGTGGCAGGTAAGCTGCTTGCTCTCTAGGAGGCTTGGTGTCAGGCCGGCTGTAAAAATATTGCAAAATTTATTTGCAGTAGGGACGGTCAATGATGACTTACCTACTGTGCCAACTACAAATAATGTGGGATTTTGGCGGACTCCAGGCTCTGGAGTGGGATGCAACCGGCCACTTCAGATGAGAAGAAGATATTTCATACCTACCTTGCAAGCAATAGAGAATTCTTTCAGATCCAGTTTTCCATCAGCATTGGTATCAGCTAATGACCATATTTGACCCAAAATAGGTGGAGGAAGTTGACTCTGTAAAAATAATAATATTTTTCTATTATTATTTTTTCTTCTTATTATTCTCGGAAGAAGACAAACAGTAGATGTTGCTGCGTGTCTCAGTCACAAACACGAAATAATGCAATCCTTAATTTCATCTCGAACGGACAGGCATTTGTGGCACAAGACCTGTCGGGTGCCTGTTGCACCCGACAGGTGCAACAGGCACCCGACAGGTCTTTGGAAAAAAAATCAACTCTTAATCCACCAATTTAGTTGGTATAGTGCTTATTTTCCGTATAATGTTGCTTATCATGGAAATTGTATTTGTTAAAATGTAATAAAGGAATTACTCCCGAAAATATGGCGATTTATTCTTTGAATAAGAGTAAGTGCGTATACAGAAAGAAAGCTGGAAACTTATAAGCGCTTACCAGCACTGGTCCGTTCTACACAAAGGAAGCAGGTTGAGGCAGAATGTCAGACTCATCGGACGATGTTATGACGTCAGCAGCCCAGCGCTGACCAGCGCGTGTTGAAGCTTGTCGGCACCGATCAGTGCTTATCGGCGCGGGTTCATACATTTTCCTGCGCGGGTCACCAGCGCTTATAAGTTTCCAGCTTTCTTTCTGTATACGGCCTTATCCAAATTTGGTTGAATTCACACTCAGTATATATTTATTTGTATAAGAAGAACAAACCTGCAGCATAAATCTCTTGGCTTGTTCTCCAGTAAGATTGCCATTGACAGGGCCGAGGTTCCTAAAGTGCTCGGAGAACTTGCCATGCTCATGCAGCTGTATTACCCACGGATCTGCCATTTTGTTGATGCTGCAAACCAAATACTTGACAATGTGACTATTGTGAATGCACTTCAATGTTTTGTACGGATGCCTACATCATAGAAATAACACACTCTCCAAATTTAAGCTCTCTATTACAAGTGGTTTAGGCTGTAGGTTGATAGTCACTCGGGGCATAGCATTTTATAGATATTATGTAGGAATGTAGACTGCTAAGCTAATCAAACTCCTTACTAGAAGAATCGGATCGCCAGTGTTCTTTGTGACACTGACAAGAGTCTACAGCAGCGACATGATGACTTGTTGGCCCAAGCAACGGAGATCATTCATCTGGGGACGGTCGTGTTGGCTTGTAGAAACTGCCTCGCGTTCCGTATTCTTTCTATGTGAATAAATTGTTAACTACCATATGATTTGAATCTTGATTATACCCAGTACCTACCCCATCAAAGTTGTTTTCATTGAGCCGACATCTACCCAAGTACGCCCACTAGAAGCCCAAGTATGCCCACTAGGAGATATAAGACAGCAAATACAGAAGTAAAGCACCCTCTTGATGACATCAGCACCCTCTTGACGACATATAGATATCCATTGTCTAGTACCCATAGTACAGGCCAAGTGCTTAGTTTGGGGCTAGATTGTGCTGTTACATCATGCAATATTTATTTATTTAATGACCACTGTCCCCCAACCAGTAGCTCATGGGTTCCCTAACTAGGGGGGACGCCCCCCCTTCTAAGGGGGGCGCGGGCAATTTTCAATCGCTAAGAGAATGCATAAAATTTCAGACTGCTCGATACGACCAATAAAATTAAAACAATTGTATTTACCCTTCTCAAGTACATATTTGTGCGAAAGGGGATTTTCTGCGGTAGTTGTAATAAAAACCAAGTATAGAAATAAACTTGACATTGGTAGTGACTTACGTTGTGCGATTTCTACAGTTAGATAAGCCGAGAATTGTAGACCTCATCAATATCATGCAAGCTCATCCATCACATTCCAATAAGTAGGTACTACTTACCAAATACCTTTTCAATGACTTTGTTAAACTTTGATAAGCAATAAAAATACTTTTTATGTTATTGAATTATTTTTTATTCTGTGGCCAGTGCTTGAGCTACATAAGCAGCAGCTGCATGTCACGGAGATGAAGACGCTGCGCTAGATGTGTGGAGTGACGCGAAAAGTTCGCGTCAGAAACTCCCGCATTAGGGGCAGCCTTCATGTCCGAGACATTACAGATAAAGGTGGTACGGTCACGTTTTACGAAAACCGGCTAGTTACGTACAAATGTCTTGCTATGGCGCCTCCGTCTGGCCGCGGCAGACTGGGAAGACCCAAGAAAGGTCGCGGATATGCGTACAAATGGCCTCACTACACGGGATGCCGAAGATCGTGCGAAGTGGAGGCGTAAAAGTATTTAAGCGGAACATCACTCGGATGATGATGATGAATCTGGACTGGAGGAGGGGGGCGCGAACTTTTTTTTTTGTCCAAAGGGGGGCGCGGCCCAAATAAGTTAGGGAACCCCTGCAGTAGCCAAATGCTTGGCTAAGGCCACCTAGTTAGGCTTTTTCTGTACTTAGTCTCACATTATGGTGTATTGTATGTGATTTAAATTCCCCTAGAGTAAGGTATATTTTTTAGTTAGTTTAGTTTATGAGGAAAGTCTATCTACTCTTTCTCCGTACAAACATAGTTGACTGTTTCCTCCCTGGATAAAGACATTAGAGCAACTATGTTTATGCCATAAAACCTATATCTGCTATGATCAAAATTCACCAATAATATTAATCTGTTGTATTTTTTTTTAATTTCTAATAGTTTAAAAAAAAATTAGAATATGAATAAACCCAACTTCTATGGGCATGGTCATGGCTGATATAGAATATTTACAAGGCATGAACATATTTTCTATAGCAGACCCACACTCTCAAGAGGGATGCAACCGGGAGGGAACATCATTTGGATGATAATGATCTAAACCAGGGATTCCCAAGGAGGGGGGCGCGGGCCACCTGTGTAGTTAAGTATAAAAACCTGCGATCAATGAGAAAATGCATTCCAGACTGGCTCCGCGGTCACCTCACGGGTGCTATCAAACACCTTTTGTGTGACTTTGCAAAACTTTAATGTGCAAGAAAAATTGTTGTTTTATTCTATTCAATGAATACTTTTTTAATCTGAACTGGAGGATGGGGGTCGCGGTATTCTTTTTATAGTCAAAAGGGGGCGCGACTCAAATAAGTTAGGGAACCCCTGATCTAAACTAAACTATGGATATTGGATACATGTTTGGATGTATGAATGTTTGTTGGAGGTATTTTCTGGAATATATGAACAGATTTTTTATGTAACTTGATTGTAAGTCCTTGGAAGTAAAATAGAAGTGAATTTTCAACCAGATATTTCCAAGGTATCGGGACTTATGCTGGTGAAACCGCAGGGTAGCCCTGCGGCCCTGCTAACCCAATTTAATAAATAAATTAATAAGGTTGATACGCAAAGAAGAAAATTGGTATACCTACCTGTTTATTTTGACTGAAACGAAGTAAATTAATTTTAGTCTAAATGAGGCTAAAATTATAACAATAATAGTTAGTTGTTAGATACTTACAAGCAGAATTGGTTGTTGTACAATGTTAGGCGCTCTTGCTAAATTTTATCGCTCCGTATTCGAAGTTATGCACGGACAAGGGGCGGAAGAATCCAGCAAGCAAGAAAAATATTATTGATCTTCCTACTCGACTCGGATATCTCAGTTTCCGTACTATTATACTACTCTTTGTATCTCAGACACAAACCAACTGTCAGATTTGACGTCAAAACGTAACATTGACGTTGACTGCGTCACTTTTTTTTTATTGAACAAGTGCAACACACTGCAGATTGTAATGCCGATGCCGGCCCCCAAATCGGTGGCGGGCGGTCTCGAAAGCGTACCTCTAGTAGTGTAATAGGTCTATTTCTACCTATTGTTGCGGATTCAGATACACTCTGCCCTGGTCCAAGTCAGTGGAAACTGGAAACGCACCATAAAGCCGGGTACTCACCCGCGAGCGTAGTAGGGCCATTTATGCCATGCCAGTTTAACATTTAACGACGAGTAGGTACTCTTTCTCACCGCTCTTTCTCCACTCCATACAAACGTAGTTCCCTCCCTCGATAAAGTGGGACAGTGAAGTTCTATAGATTCTAATCATCCGCCAACTTTAACAGTCTTTAACTTTAACGGTCGTTAAAAATCCCCAGAATTTCATTGACACTCCAACAGGAACAATAAAATAAACACTCTAAACATCTTAATTAAATTTTAATTCAAATGAATCTTAAAAACAAAGTAAAAAAATTGTTAAACCAAAGACGTTAAAGTCCATTCCCATTTTGAAGCCCTTTGCAGCCGTCATAATCTGGAACCAGAAACAATCTACTTAAGCTCAAAATACACGATGACACTTACACTAGTACCCTAGGTACCTACTCCCCGGCCCCAAAGAGATTTTGTTATCTTCATATAAGCAACGGGGTTATCTATCATACTGCTGCGGCTGCCGATGTCATAGTATTTTTTCTCTGATATGATCGATTGCGATGCCAAGTGGCCGGGCTAGTTAACTATTATAAGAATATAATTTGCGTTGTCGCGACAAAAACATCGTGTTCGGGCATACGCGATGTTGTTGTCTACATTAGGCGGGTGCAGTTTACCGACAAAGGGACCCCGAACACTAAAACCTATATGGTATAGCGTCCCCGACTATGGCCACTTTGGGAATGCAGATAGAGGTCCGCTGTAACGTCAGGCTACTCAAAGGAGCAACCGTCAGGGATCTGACAGGGCAGGGCGTCAGGGCAGTTTACCGACAGCAGCGCCCCGATAGTCTTCGCCCGACTACAACGCTTTGCAACAATCTAGCAGTCCACAAACATCGCGTTAGCACGAATATTCGCCGTAGCTCGCTACTGTAGTCCCAGCTTTCCTGCTACGCTGATGGATACGATACTAACATTTGCTGATAGTTGCATGATTTTTTTATCGCAATGAATCTCGTCAACAGATGTCCTGAATTTGTCGATTGCCGCTTTTCGCGTTGAATCCGGTTGGAATTGGAAACTGGAACAAGCACGAAACATACCAATAAGCGCAGTGACCGTAACACTGAAGCTAAAAATACACGACGACACCTATAGCTTAGAGTTAGAGCACGCATATGAAAAAAATAATGCACACGACAATTTCTTTATATGTGTGCATTAATAACGGTCAACTCTCGAGAGTACTGTAGCGTACTGGGCGAGGACCAATTTCAACTCTCTACTATCAGCGGTTTAGGCTGTGCGTTGATAGACCAATCAATCAGTCAGTTATAGATAGATTCACGCAACAACGTAGGTAGGCCACAATCACACATACCTACTACAACGACTTTTTGTTTTTGCATTTATCGTTAACTACGAAGGGATACGTGGATAGAATCGCAGGGGAAAGCTAGTCTGGCTAGCTATCTTAAGCTCAAACTACACGATGACACTTTCTGAAGCTCAAAATACACGGGCGACTCAGCACAGCAAATTTACCTATAGAGGCCACACCTACAGCACACATATAAGGAAATTCGTGCATGCATGTGTGCTGTAGGTGTAGTCTGTTTTAGGTAAAGTGTAAGTGTGTCATCGTGTATTTTGAGCTTACTACATAAAATTAAAACTTACTTGTCTTTGTTTTCTTTGTTGCCATTGTTGCCTTTGTTGCCCCTCTGCCTCAAGGCCTCCTGTGACACAGTGGTTTCCATTGTCGCAACTTCAAGCAGTTCGGACGTCTCCGATTTATAATCTAATATTAATAAACATAAACTATAGGAATGTCACGCACTAATGGGGTGCCACACGCAAAGCTGTAAGTAGATGGCGGTGGCATCAGATGATCTTTTTTTTTTCGATGATGGTCCTCCACCAATGGAAACGCCGAGTTTTTTTTTATTTTTTCGGTCTCAGACCGATATGGCCAATTTGGCGCCGAGAGTGTTTTTTTTATTATTTCGGTCTGAGATCGATATGGCCAATTTGGAATAGCCAGGGTCAAGTTTTAGAATATTTCAAGTTTCTTCAGTATAGTTTTGGCGTCGTACATCTTGTAAATCTTGCCAGTATCAAGTATTTTGCATGAAATTAGCCCGATCGGGCCTATAGTTTCAAGTTAGGGGCTATGGTAAAGCGTTGGCAATTTTACTATAACCTTCAAGGAGCTTCGGCGCGAACTACGGAAAGTCCATGTTTAACACTCAATTTTGTTTTCACTACACTTGTGCACATTCACGGAACTAAATTGAATAAGATTCCACCAAAATTACACAATTTAACCGAGTTTACAACATAGTTTAACGAAAATGAAATTGGAGCACGACATGTTGTCTCCGCTTTCCCGCCGAAAAACTCCGCCGAGAGTTGTAAAAAACAGCTGTTTGACAGTTCTTAATTCAAACCAAAGATCATCCGACTAACGCCCTCTGCCGGGATAAAAAGTTAGTGTTCCTCCTCATTAAACCCAATTAAGCCTTCAGGGGAAAATCCTAGATCGTAAGAGATAGCTAAAAATGCTGAAAGGGGTTGGTTCAGTCCCCGATATTGATACAAAAACTGGAACAGCAATTTTTCAGCCATTAGCCACGCTGGCTAAGGCTATGGCTATGGCCAATAAACACCATAGACTATTGTATCGATCGAGTGTTGCTGATATAGATCAAATCCCGGAAACAATTAGTGTGGGAGATCGAGAGAAGTGCTCGAGAACGTTAGTGTGTAAGTTAGCACCTACTTTACTTTTACTGTGTGTTTCCACAATTAGAGCCCTCTATAACTTGGCCTTTTTGCGTGACTTTAAGCCGTAGGCTTCCTCACGATGTTTTACTTCACCGTATTGAGCAATGTTAATATTTTTTCTTAAAGAAAATGACATTCGAAGCCACGAACCTTCGGAACGAAAGTCGCGGTAGCTACCATAAGACCGCTTACTACGTGTGTGTTGTTACTCCTTCACGCAAAAACTATTGAGCCGATTGCGATGAAACTTGGCCTACATATACATAGGCTATCATAGGGATCTTGACTTACTCGGATGACACCGCGGGGGGCAGCTAGTATTTTATATTTACCAGTATCTTTGTATATTTCAGAAAATTCCTTCTCTATTCTAGATTCATCTTCTTCTTGACTCAACTGGTTTATTTGCTCAGTCTTCACTGGTGGTTTTGTCTGCATAAATGATTAGAAGGTATTAGATTTAGGGGCTTCAATGTGAATCACATGATCACTGCAAAAAACCACTGGAGTTTCTTGTATCTTCTTCTCATTGGAGGTCGCTTTCCGAAGACACTAGATTACTGACGATTCAGAATGTCTTATTGAATACCTAAACATATTTTTGAAAAGTAAGTGCCAGCCGGCTTCTGTGGCGCGTGGGGCGAGGACCCCCCTGTAATGCAGAAGATTACCTACTAGTTCAATTGCTGCCAGGAACAATGTATTTTAATGTCCCTATTTTTTCCTGGGCCCTTTAGGCCTGCAGCGTCCACAAGGGGCGTTATCGCCCACTTTGGGAACCCCTGGTCTATACCGCTAGAGGTCGTCTATGGCTGTACGCGCATTGATAAGTCGCGGCGAAATATACTTGCTTACTGTGATGCGTTTGATGTCTTTCTTAGTGGCAGCTGCGATGGTCGTGGTGGAGTGTTCCTCGCCGCTGAACTCAGCAGTCGGTTCCTCTTCCAAACCCTCGGGGAGACCTGGGGAGAATGTGCAGAGAAAAAACTATGATAGGTCAAAAGTAATAAGGTCTGGCTACTTTAGAAAAACCCGCCTGCTGAAAAAAAAACGTTAAATAAATAAATTATGTGAAATTATTTCATTTACTGCAAAAATAACATAGTTCATTTACTGAATTCTGGAATGCAATTCTGCTCATCATTCCGAAGGTACTCATCAGATCATCACCAAGATTTTATGTGACCAACTCGGGACTCTCACCTTCCTAATAAAATAAGAATTAACGCAATCGGACTTCATATGCCGGAGTACGGCGCGGACATATCCACATACATAACATATACAAACAATAAACGGTTCGAATTGAGAACCTCCTCCTTTCTTTGAAGTCGGTTAAAAACTCCAGTAATAAAAAGGCACGTTGGTGGCTGTTTTGTGATCCATGGTCTATGTGCACCAGCTTACCTTTTCCTGGAGCACCAATTTCGATGACTTCTTGCCCCATAGATTCAGTCAACGTCTTCAAGTTATTCTTGCATCGTATACCGTAGAAGTACGCTACGAAAATTAATAATTTTAACAAATACATTTTTTGTAAATTATTTTCTTGTTAATCTTTGTTTTATATTAGGCCAATTAGATATATTTTCGGGAAAATCTAGTTGGTCTTGATGCCATTTATCAGATATTTTAAAAAGTACTTATTTAGCTATGCAAATAGCTCGAAATAGATTTCATTTTCGTTATACCATCCATACTAATATACATGTAGGGGCACAGTAGTATCCCCGTGTGTTCTCTGAATAATGTTTGCTATTACAATAATATAGTCTTCAGTTTTCGGACAAACTGTTTGGTCCCTAGGAGGTTTAGTGTCAGGCAGGCGGCTGGCCATAAAAGTATTGCAGAAAGTATGGTCAAAGATGACTTTACCTGCTTCGCCGACCACAAATAACCGACACATTGTCTTATTTTTCTGAATTTTATTTCTATTCTTATAAGAAAATGAAATAACAAAAACAAAACGTAGGGGCATGATCGTGGTAGATACACGCAACCATGCCCCTGAAACGACCGAACGATAACCGACGCACGGGGGAGCTTTCACGGTTATCGTCACACATAATGTCGGTGGGTAAGCCATCGCTCAACTTTTCAGTTTCAAGTCTGAGTAAACTCTAGGTACCCAAATAAAAGTCTATCTAGATTGAGACCTAGATGTGTTGGACTACTTTTTCTTCAGCATTTAGGGCACTCATCGATGTGCCAAAAGATACCTCAGTTAGTTTTTAACTACGGACTTGTGAGGTTTGAGATAGTTGACTAGATACTTGTGTTTGCACGTGGCTTCGATCGCTTTCTTGAAAGGAAGACTTCAGTGTAAGTTCAGTTTCTTTTTAAATAATTGATATAGGTATCTACCTACAAACTATATAAATAAATATTCCCCAAGCCCCAAACTAAGCACTGCGCTTGTACTATGGGTACTAGACAACGGATTTACTACTTTTTACTTACTTTTTTTTGTAAATACATTACATATAATATACATAGAAAACACCCAGACCGGAAACAAATATTTTTCAGCATAAATATTTGCACCCGGCGGGAATGGAACCCGAATGTAGGTGAGTGTTTTCATTCTTTAATTGCTGTAATTTTACAACTAGAGAAAAAAAAAAATAGTTTATTGAGTAAAATCACATTACAACTGTAGAGTAGATACTGCCGATAAGCGAATTCCTAGTACTAGTAAAAAAACACGTTTATTGTATAGGATAAATATAAATATATGTGTTTAGTTTTATTTTAAAATTAAACACATATTTTTAAAATAAAATTAACAATATAAAACAAGTATTTAAGAGGGGATCCCATACAACAAACGTGATTGAGGGACAGAATAACACAACGATACCGCGGTGTATTTTTTCTACCAGCGCCACCTAGTGATGCGAGTGATATAATTGCGCCAGTAGTAGTAAAATAAATTGTTGGTCCAGTTTAGGATTCCGTACCAAATTTTGATTTTACCATTTTAATCAATCAAAAAACACTTATAAAACACAATTAAAATTAAAAACTAAATTAAAACTAAAACTGATTAAAATAAAACTAAACTAAAAACTAAACTAAATCTAAATCAGCTAAAAACTTGGTGGAGGGAAAAGTGCCCAGAATACTGGCTGCATTGCCCCGTTGTATACAAATACTTATTTTCTGGGCAAAAAATTTAGAAAACAAATTTTGATAGTGGTACAGAGCCCTTCTCGCCTTCTCCCAAGTCCAACTCGCACTTGGCCGGTTTTTTTTAAAGTAGTGTGGCTTACCTACCTAGTGTTATAGTTTTCAGGTCGCTCTAACGGCCGAATACAGAAACGCAAAATTTGAGTTCTACTTAGTCAACTAAGCACCTCTCAAATTTAAAAAAATCCCATACTATTTTTAAATTTAGAAGCTGCTCAATTATTTAAGTAAGTTAAATTTTAAGTGGCGTTTCTGTATAAGGCTTCTAACTTGATCTAACGACTGCTTGACTGCCATCACATACTTTTGTATAACAACCGGGATCACGTGCCTAGCGCAATACCGCACCTTCCGAAGCACGGAGGAGCCCGACAAAGCATAAATCATTAAATACACTGCGCGTCTGTAGAGAACCTACTCTAAATCCCCACTTCGCCAAGTTCGTCCTACAGTGACTAACCAGCAGGGCTATTCTCTAAGCAAAAACTACATAGATCCGATGTAGAAACCTGTGAAGTTCCAGTCAACTTTTCTAAAACTATACGTTGAAACCTGTGAAGATAACTCGCTATTCTACAAGCCAATGACGTCACACAAATATTACTAAGTTTTGTGGTAAAAACGGTGGTCAAAGGAAACCAAAACAAATCGAATAACCCGCAAACCGTGTAGAAGCCAGCCGGCGTCTACACGGTTTTTTTCTTTGAGAATAGCCTCGCAGGACTTGGATTCTCCCTCTCGCTCTAGCTTTAGTTTAACATGCTGAAATCGTATTAATATACGAAATTTATAGAATACCAATATGAAAACTTACCGCGGAATCAGATGTGAGATGGCCCTGCGTGAGTTTTCTACAGAATAACCGGTTAGGCAATAGAAGCCTTCAATACTTCTTGTCCATCCACAGGTTTCCTAGAAATGATCGCTTGACGCGATAAGGCCGCCTATTGTGCCACTTAGCCACCTAACCTAATGTTGTGTATGTGTATCCGTTCTCTTCTTGACACTAGGTATATACAAAGAGGTAAAGATGTAAAGACTATTAAGAGGGTAGACGGGTGTGCGCCCTTCATACAATATTAAGTTTTGTTATACACTCATTGTGGTTTTTTACCAAATTCTGCGTAGGTAAGTAATTATCTCGCAATAACTGAGGGGTGTTATTTTGCGAGTAGGTACACAGAATTTGGTAAAAAAAAGGACAAGCAGTTATTTATTTATTTATTTATTTTGGGAGAACCAACAGCTATTACACAAATATAAGTACATATAAATTAGTGATGCGCCGAGTACCAGTTTTACCGAGTAACCGAGTACCGAGTATTACTCGGTTCAAAATTTACCGAGTCGAGTACTCTGCCGAGTTACTCGGTTCATTTAAATAACCGCGAAAACAAGTTGCAACGCGCTCCAGACAACGCGCGACAGGCGAGGCGACTCCAAGCAAGCAGGTTTTCTTCTTTACCTACTAGCTGCGCACGCTGTTCATCATCATCATCATCATCCGAGCGATGTTCCTGATGGGAACATCTCATCATCAACACTCTCGGGAGCCCGGAGTCCGCTATCCTACTCTACGTCTCTACTTCGCACGATCTTTGGCATCCCGTGTAGTGAGGCCATTTGCACGCAAATCTGCTCTCTCGCCGTCAAGCCAGCCTTTCTTGAATCTTCCCAATCTGCTGCGGTCGGGCGGAGGCGCCATAGGAAAACATTTGTTCCCTACCTAACTAGCCGGACCATAGCCGGCCGTAAACGCCATTCTAGCATGGTCATTGGCCATTCTTCTTGGGCATGAAGGCTGCCCCTGATGCCGGAGTTTCTGACGCGGTCTTTTCGCGTCACTCCAGACTTCCAGCGCAGCATTTTCATCTTCGTGAAATGCAGCTCGTGCTTATGTCAAGCACTGGCCACTATCGTACAAAAGGACAGGTCTAGTGATCGTTTTATACACTTGTTCCTCTTAGTTCAACCGGTATTTTGGGGTCGTAGCGCAGACGATACCAGTTACCTCTCGAAACTTAACCCAAGCTGCCGAAACACGAGACTTGACGTAGCAACTTATGTCGCAGGACGAAGGAAGCACAAATCCCAAGTACTTAGACTGGTCTGTCCGTTTGACAATATGACCGACTACACAGGTGTGCTATCTACATGCACAAAGTGTCCATAGCCACTTTGGGCGTGTAGATAGCGGGTCCTTTAAGAAGACCGAACTAGCGTTTGAGAACACGATCTGTCTAAAACAGATCCCTGACGATTGCTCTTGGGAGTAACCTGACGGTACAGCAACCCCTTATCAGGCGTAATCAGTGGCAGAAGTCCTTGATTGGGAAGGAGTTCCGGTGTCTGCACCTCTTTATACTGCTTATTTAGCAGCTCGTGGGAATATGAGCGCCATCTCTCCTTCACCACGAGGTCCTTGTATAGCACGTTGCCATCGGGATTTTTTACACTGCGGCACATGGATATATCCTGCGCCGCTTTGATCCCAGAACATGCCTACTTATAAATAAGCTTCTGCCCCACAGACGTTTCCAACTTATCGTACAATGGCTGTCAGTGGTGCTGTCTGTCTCTGGCTACTGATCTTTTAGTGGCACGTTTGGCGGACCTGTACACGTCGCGAGAGGGAGAGTTAGACGCTTGCCACTTTACCAGCACATGTGTGGATATAAAGTTTTTTAGCTCTGACCCTTTGTGTTAAATTTCATCTAAATTGGTCGACCCGTTTGAGCGTGAAGGAGGAACAAACAAATACACAAACTTTCACACTAAGTTAAGAAGGCAAAGCAGTACACAGATGAAATCCTACCCAGATATATATCTATATATATCCGAGTTACTCGGCTCATGAACCGAGTACCGAGGCCGAGTACGAGTAGTAAAAAACTGCCGAGTATCCGAGTAACGAGTACTCAGCAGAGTACTCGGCGCACCTCTAATATAAATATATAGTTATATATCAATTTTCTCCGGTAGATGGAGCTAGATGTTCATCTAATGCGAGACGAGGCGGAGCCCTGGGGCTTCGAGATTGTAGAAGAAATCGGCATACCCCTAACCATTGAGAAGGTAAGCTTTTTGTATATCGTCCACCGCTAACTAAACGTGCGAAAGCGCGACTGCAATGCAGTCGCACGTCTTTTCAGTCTTCTTTTCGTGTAGTAGTGTGGCTCACCTAGTGATAAAGTTTTCAGATCGCCCTAATGCCTCCAACTTCACCTAACGACTGCTATCCGAGTTAACAACCGGGACCAACTGCTTAACGTGCCTTCCGTAGCACGGAGGAGCTCGAGAAAATGATTCTTTCCCACATTTATCGGTCACCCATCCAAGTTATGACCGCGCCAAGCGTTGCTTATCCCGCACGACCGTTCAAGATCGGCAGGTACAGCTAGGCCAATAAGCTTCTCATCACCATAAACGAAAACGCCGCCCAACAGCATCTCAGTGCTCAGGCCCGCATGCGCGCCGACAGCTAACTGTCTAAGCTAACCCTATACGTTGTAGGTACATGGTTTTATTATCATGCGCGCCACACGCGGGCACACTAGGCACGGCTGCGCGTATGCGTGCCGCCCGGAGCCCGCCCGTTCTCTGCGTGCAGCCCGCACGCGGGCGCAAACGCGCATGGCAATAAAATCACTCTACGTCCTTATACGTACTTTTTAATCTACACTAATATTAGAGGAAAGATTTGTATTTTTGTGTGTATCTGTGTCTGTATGTTTGTAATGAATAAACTCAAAAACAACTGGACCAATTACAAAAAATTCTTTTACCATTAGAAAGCTACATTCACCCTGAGTAACATAGGCTACTTTTGATCCCAATATTCCCACGGGACTTACGTGGGTGAAACCGCGGGACGCAGCTAGTACAAAATAAATAACCCATAGATTGGTAAAAACCAATCGACTAATCAAATTGACAGAAAATAATCGGTGTTCTATATTTATATGGACCAATCGAGTGACATTGATCATTGATGTGTGTCAGTTGGCAGCTAGATCTGTCTTGCTAGCGTGGTATTGATCTTGTGCAATCAAACTTTCACATGCGTATGCGCATGGCGGGGTAAGGTCACTGTCGACTGAAAAATAGGGTACAAGGTACTGAACCCTACAAACGATATATTAAGGCGATACGTGGTAGCGAAGGCGCGTCATGATGAAGTTAAGCTTGGGTTTCTACAAGCGATGGTCGTAACGTACGGAACCCTTGAAAAATGTTGAGTTTATTTCATAGAAATTATACCTATGTCAACTACCCGGCCTCTGTGGCACATCGGGCTAACTCCCGGCGGGGACGCAGACGTTTGCAGGTTCGATTCTTGTCCAAGACAAATAGGTATCTAAGGTGACCATAAGTATTTGTCTGTGGTTCTAAGTGGGCCGTATATGCATCACATATGTAGTTTAGAAATTGGTTTCGTACGAATTGGATGTTGTTTTCCTAGTAAAACCTCCTGTTCATGTCGTATGCGTATGCGGCCGAACGGAAGAAAGCAAATGGATAGAGCACGTTAATTTAAAAAAAACCCTTTTTATTCGTATTAAATACTAGCTGCGTCCCGCGGTTTATGTTACTCAGGGTGAATGTAGCTTTCTAATGGTGAAAGAAATCGGTCCAGTAGTTTTTGAGTTACAAACATACAGACGCACACACACACACACAAATACAAATCCTTCCTCTTTATAATATTAGTAGTACTTACCTATAGATATAGACTTAGCAGAAAGAACGACGTCTCATGTTAACTGTAAAGTTAACCACCCGAGCCAGTCAATAGTTGTAAAACTGTTCTGGTAGATGGCGTTCAAACCGAGCCATAGTCGTTATTCACCATGTCACGTGGGTCCCGTGTGGCGCAGTGGTAGCGCACTCGCCCGGCAATCATGCTCGCTTGCCGGGCGAGTTGGAACCCTGTCACGGGAATTTAAAAACAAAAATATCATTTTTGATGATACACTTCTCCTTGTAAAATATTAACAAATCGCGGAAACAAAAAAATTGTATAAAAATAATTACCAAAAAACAATTTTCTGTATGTTTTGTAATTACTAAGATATTATATTACTTTCCAAAAACACAAATTCTTCAATTCTTCATCAGGTTTACCCATCGTCTCCGGCCTACACTGCAGGCTTGCAGCCTGGCGACCTGATCACCAGGCTCGGAGACAGACTGGCCACTGACCTGACCCTGGATGCTGCCATGGACATCATCGCAGACGCCATCGGCAGCCTGTCCTTAGGAGTGACGCGGTAAGAGTCTATAAGTTAAGTACGAAGGTTTTCCAAGGTTCTCATCAGATCTTCACCTCACCTTTTTTGGTGCCAACTCGGAGCTCCTACCTTTCAATTAATAAAAACAAGAATCATCTCAATCGGTCAAGGCGTCTTCGAGTAACATCCCTAAGAAAAATATGTACGCGATGAATTAAGATTATAAGAACCTCCTTTTTTGGAAGCCGGTTAAAAAAGTATGTAAGAAATTAAAGACAGTTTTAATCGCGTGATGTTTATTACTAAACAGAAGAAAAATCTAAGTAAGTAAGGTTAATATAACTAAAAGAGAGACGTCATTCGCTGATAGCCATCAAATCAACGAAATGTACGACAACCTAACGAACACATGAGTAAAGAATAGAAACAGAGACAAAACTTCATAGAACGGCTTTGAAAGCTTTGGGTCTGTTCTCGGAGCTCCACCTTTAAATTAATAAAAACAAGAATCATCTAAATCGGTCAAGGCGACTTCGAGTAACATCCCTAATAATAAAAAATATGTAAGCGACGAATTGAGAACCTCCTTTTTTTGAAAGGCAGTTAAAAAAGTAAGTCAGAAATTAAATCCATGTTTCGGTTTTAATCGCGTGGTGTTTATTTTACTAAACAGAAGAAAGATCTACAGAAAAAAAATCTAAGTACCTAAGTAAGGTTAACAAAAAGAGAGACGTCATGGGTCTCGATAACCAGCGACTTAGAAGAATAGAAACAGAAACAACACTCCATACAACGGCTTTGAAAGCTTTGTGTCTGTTCCCATTCTTTACTCATGTGCTATGTACTAGTATGTATCTTACAAACATTGTTGTACACCCCATCTATTATGGTAGGTAGGTAGGTACGTACGTACAAATGTTTATTTATGTATTCATTACTCATGATCGATTAGGTGCCAATTATTCTTTATCGTAAGTGATTTAGGCCGAATATAAACTTTAATAGGGCTGGACAGTTTTATTATTAAAGGGTTCCGTAGGTATTTGTTTGACGTTTTGTTTGAGAGGTTATGCGGTTGCATTGGTAGTACGTATTCTCGATGCCTTCGTAAAATAGAATACAACAATCTTATCCCAGCGGATAAGCTTTGTTATCCAGCGCGGGAACGCTGCCAGTATCATGGGCATTGCCGACATCTTCTGTTTATTTTAATTTTTAGCTGTTTAGTTAGATTTTTTTTTAGAATAATAAAAAAAATATACTTTTGTATTTTAGTTATATTTAATGTTAAGTTTTGAGTAAGTACTTTTTATGTACCTACCCTACATAATATAACATATCGTTTAAGAGGATAGTCTCCATTCTCTTTCTTATTTTCCTCCCTGGATAAAGACATTAGAGCAAATATGTTTATGCCATAAACTTATATCTGTCATGACTATGCATCTACCTTTTTATTTTTTTCATTTTATTATTTTTTATTATTATTTTAATAAGAAAATTAAAAAAAAAAGGTAGATGCATTGTTTTGACAGATATAGGTTTTATGGCATAAACATATTTGCTCTAATGTCTTTATCCAGGGAGGAAAATTTAAACTACGTTTGTATGGAGAAAGTCTTACATAAAACAAATTTTTGTCGCAACTATTGCGCCATTTTACAAGTTCTTACACAAGCCTTTATAAAAATAAATACTTGTGTGTTAGTGTTAGACACTTTATGTTTCTTTATTTTAGTAAGGGAGGTTTAAGGGATGATTCTCATTAGACCGGGCCGTGTCGGGGGTCGGGGACGGACTTCTTTTGTATGAAGACAGCTTTTGTTTTCCATGGTGGCCGTGCCGCGTCTGTGCTGTCTTCATACAAAAGTAGCGCAGACCCGCCCGCCCTGACAAGGCCTAGTTCAATAAGTATCATCCCTTTGCGTCATGTGGATTGCAGTCACTGCAAATCGGATCCTGCATTCAGGAATATGTAACAACTGCTATAGGTACTCGTCGAAAATGAAGTTTATTTTTATATTGATGGTAGTAGTAACTAGTAACTGACTAATCAGTTTGCGATACAAGTTTTTTTGTAAGTTAGTTACGGATCCCTAAGGACCTAAAAATTTCAATGTCTTTTTCAGACGAAAATGGTCAACGGCTATTTGTAATCATTTGCTTTCGAGAACTAAAACTAACTGGGTCGTTGTAATGAAGTTCTTTTTAATTTATAACAAGTAAGTGTTAAAAACTATCTTTGTTTATTATCATTTTAAACAAATTTCGATAAATTTAAACTACATACTCAAGTAAGTAAGTACCTAGAGTTGATGAAACCTGAAGTACATAGGGCTCAAAGTACACGATGACCTTACACTTTACCTAAAACATACCACACCTACACAGCACACATGCACGAATTTTTCTATAATGTGTGCTGTAGGTGTGGTCTGTTTTTGGTAAAGTGTCAGTGTAAGTGTCTTCGTGTAGTTTGACTTTAATTCAACTTAAGATTAGGTACATATTATAACATAGGTATAACTTTGGAATTTTATATTCTAACTAGGTACATGCTAACTTTTTAACTATTTAGAATACCTACATATGACTTTTTTTGGAATCTATAAACAAGCAAGCCAAGTTTTATGTTTGTTGTATTTTTTCTATTTATTTTATTTTATTATTTTTTTATTTTTTATTATTATTTTCAATTAGAAAATGAAAAAAAAGCTAAAAAGGTAGATGCATAGCCTTGACAGACATAGGTCTTATGGCATAAACATATTTGCTCTAATGTCTTTATCCAGGGAGGAAAATTTAAACTACGTTTGTGTGGAGAAAGAGAATGGAGACTATCCTCTTAAGGGGTGTGTTACTCTACTACCCTATTTTAAAAACTTAGATCAAATATGTAAACAAAAATCCCATACATAATTTATTTGAAAGAGACAGCTCTTTATTTATTACTTTTTCCTTTAAAATTGACAGTTCTTTGTTTACATTTTAGATATATCTGAAATATAATATAGTATTCGTCTACTACTATAACTTGGAATTGTATGTCGCGGGAGTAGGTACTTATTGTAACTAAATACTATCTAACTTAATTATTTAAAGTGCGATATTTATTATTATTTACCATGTTTTTGTGCAAGATCGAGAGTACGAATGAGTTTAGTTTCAACGGTAAAGCCGATCGTCCCCCGCCAACTATACTAAGTTAGTTTAGCTTAGTTTCGAATAGTTGAGCTAGTTTTCCATACATTTGCATCCTCCCCAAACTATGCCAGCTGTGTTCACTTGTTTCAAAATCTGTCGAGCTAGCTAACTTAGTTTGGTTGGCTGTGGATGTTCGGCTGAAGAAAGACGGGTCTTCTGTCGGTAGCTTCAAGATGAGCTTGCTACGGCTAAGACCACATCTTCACTAAGCTATGTATCATCTGGGGCTTGATGCTACAATGCAATCGTTTCAAGTATGCCTCAGCTATGCTAGTGCTTTTTTTTTTCAATAACACTTAACAACGGTTAATAATTCTGCAACACTTTGCTTTTGAAGGCTTTTAGAGTGATATTGTTTGATTTCAAGTAAAAAATTGTTTTAAAACCTTAAAAAAAACATAGCTGAGGCATACCACTGACACTAAAATTGAAATATAGAAAGTGATCAAGTAAATATTTATCATCACATCAGTTATAATAACAAATGATACAGCAACGCAAGACGCGACGATTCGAACCGTTTTTCAAAAGTGATAAATGAATATTGACAACAATGTGTTTATGAAAATATAACTAGGTACCTAGTATAGTTACCTACCCATATATTAATTATTATTATTAATAACCTAATAAACATTTGAAAAATTAGTTCAATTATAATTAGAAACTCATGGTCACAGACAGTTTAAATGGAGCCAACAGTAACCGAATTCCAAACGCGAATCGAATGCCAAGCTTAGTAATATCTCGACCACACTACTTGCGAAGTTGATCGAAGTCAACTGAATACGATAGTAAAAAAAACGTTAATTTAACTTTTTAGTTTTAGTTGTCGGTATTTGAAGCAGAATATTAGAATAGGTTTTACAATTTTATTGTTGGTACCTACGTTTGTAGTTACTTATAAAGAATGACTAAGTTTATGTAACGTTTGTATCTGTCAACTACTTTGAAACTTCATCATAACACAGTAAAAGACAAACGTTACAAGAAAGTTAGTCATCGTTTATAGGTAAGGGGGTTAATCACTAACGTTTTGGAGTGTTCGCGAATAAACATGAACTTTGCTCAGGTTTGTTTGAGACAATTGAAGTGCATGTTTCAGCAGAATAAGACCCCAGGTATTTCAAAGTATACCAATAACGTTAAGTATCTACCAACAATTTTATTGTAAAACTGGTTGCAAATTACCATGAACTTTGCTGAGGCTTTTTTGAGACAATTGAACTGCACATTTTGAGCAAAACGGGGCCCCAGTTATTTCAGAATTTCAGAAAAAAGACAGAACTTTTTGCAAAAGTGCAATTTCATTAAACTCTTTGTCGATATAACTTCGCGCGTAGAGACATAATTTAAAAAAAAATGTTTGAATTTGTTATCATTGCCATGGTATTCAAAAACTGATATATGTATGTGAGTCCTGGGATAAGGACAAACGTCTTTTCCTCTTGAGGTGCGGAACCCTAAATATGAGTAGTGAAAAAAAAAGTGACGTATCGTTAACAGCGATCATGATTTGGAGATATCACAGGAATTATTACCAAGTAAAGTATTTACCTACTTCTTTAGTCAAAGATATAAACTTCAAACTTCTCCAAATTCATTGTAGGTAGTGTGTTAAACTTCATTGGTAAATAGTGTGTCTTCCAAGTTTAGAACCTAAAGTTTATTAAGAGGATAGTCTCCATTCTCTTTCTCCATACAAACGCAGTTTAAATTTTTCTCCCTGGATAAATACATTAGAGCAAATATGTTTATGCCATTAAACTTATATCTGTCATGACTATGCATCTACTTTTTTTTATTTATTTATTTTTTTATTATTATTATTTTAATTAGAAAAAAAAGGTAGATGCATTGTCACATGACAGATATAGGTTTAATGGCATAAAAATATTTGCTCTAATGTCTTTATCCAGGGAGAAAAATTTAAACTGCGTTTGTATGGAGAAAGAGAATGGAGACTATCCTCTTAAGGTTGTCTAGAATGAAGTTGCCGCGTAAGCTCAGAATACACGACGACACTTAGAGCTATAGCACACCTACAGCACACATTACAAACAAATTGTCGATTTCTGCATTAATTTCTTTATGTGTGCTGTAGGTGTGCTCTAGCTCTAGCTCTAAGTGTCGTTGTGTATTTTGAGTTTTAGATTTTTCTCATAAACAGCTGCCTACACACCGGCAGACACAGTGTTGTGCCTTTTATTTTGGACTGTAAGTGCTTATTTTGTCTGTTTGGAATCGACCCACACTTGGTTCATCCAGACACGTTTACATAATATGCTGGCAATATATCTCATACAATTTTTATGAGTAGTGATCCTTACTACGACATAATATAGCGCAATTCAGAGCTTAGCGTCGCTTTATAGCCAAGCTTTATAGCTTTAGCTTTATAACCTACCTAACTGTCACTTCATTTTAAATTGCGTGTGAACCTAACTCTTCAAAAAACTGAATTTTGGCTTTATTTTATATCGTTAAATATATCTATATCTAATAAATCTACTACCTACGTATTTTGTAAATTATACTCTTTTCCGAAATTGCTCCCGGCAGGAATCGAAACCGAAACAAAAACAACAAATGTTAATCTAATGTTATTTTCCTGTTGATTTCAGTGGCCTATACGACCCGGTACTGGACGACTACGACCCGATATACGAGCCGATCGACCCGGTCGATTTCGACCGGCGATCAGCCACTGAGGTATTCGAACCACAGACATTTATTGAACCTCCCGATTTGACCCCTAACTTATATAGAACCCTTGACTCGAATGGAACCGATGACTTAACTAGACCTCTAAATGGAACCTTTGACTCGTTCAGACCCCTAGATTTATCCTCTTCACAAACCCCTCAAGATTTCTCCTTTAGTCGGTCTGTTACTGCTTCTCCTTTTGCCTGTAATAGAGTGTATAGGCCTTTTTCTACTGAACCACTTGAGATTCCACCTTTAGAAGATCCAATAATACTGAACTCTGATTTTGAAGATGAATTTGGGAAATTTGACGAAAAAGGAAATGACGAAATTAAGGTTGAGACTGTATTTAAATTGCCTGTATCGAAACAATATGACCCTGATTGGGGTAAAAAAGTTGGTGAGTTACTTAAGAATGTTGGTAAAGAAAAAGTTAGCAAAAAAACTGATGTTCAAGAAATGAATATCGTTACGATAGAGGAAACTGTTAAAACTGAATTAATTAGTGAACAAATATATGTCACTGAGCAAATAACTGAAGAAGTAGTTGAAAAAGGTGAAAGGAAAAGTCACGAGGTTATTTCTACGGACACAATAACAAATGAGAGCAAAAACTGTGAACAAACAGAAATCAATCTCAAAGAAATTGAAAAAACAGCAGTTGATATTGTAGAAGAGAGTATTGAGAGAGCTGTGTCAGTTACGGAAGAGATACAGAAAGAAGTTGAAGTAGAGTTGAGAGCATCCATGACAAGAGAAATAAATTCTTTAGTGACAAACGATATAGAAAGCAATCAAGAACTTAATATAACTAAAGAAGATTTAAGTGAAATTAAAAAGGAAACTAAGGAAAACCTAGAAATAGAAGGGAGTGTTCTAAATGTTGAAAATAAATCAGACATTTTTGAAAATTCAAAAGAAACTAGGGATCAGAATAAAATAGAACTGTCATGCAAACAGGTATCTGAAAATATTGAAATCGAAAATAAAAATTCGAACGAAAATAAGTATTACTCAGAAGAAATGAGTACCGAAAACATTGTCAGCGAAAATAAAAGTTGTCATATTCAGAAATCAAATGACTCCAAGGAAGAATTCGAAGAGCAAAAAGATTTGACTGAATCCACTAATGAATCAGAGCAGTTAAAGGCAAGTAAGTCGGAATTTCAAACGAGCACAGACAGTAAACAAATGGCTTATAAAATAGGCCTGCAAACCATACCTAATATAAGAGGAATGGTGCAATCCTCCCATCATTTCGACTTACTACTACGTACATTTTTTATTCACCTAACAGATGTTATGGTTGCATTATCCATGTTTATATTAACACAACCTGCAGCGGAGCTTGACAAAAAAGCAGAAACGATTATTAATCAAAAACTCGTATCTGGTTTTGAGGAAAAAGTACACAGCGAAAGTAATCAAAAGACTACAGAAGAAGTAAAAAACGAAAAAGGTAGACACAAAACAGACGTCGTCACAGAAAAAAAAGTAAAAGTTACGGAGGAACGTAAAATAGATAAAAAACAAGCATCGGAACATATAGCGAAAGTAGAAAGGGAAGAAGCAGTTGTCAGACAAAATGGTTACATTTCTACACAAGAAGAGATAGAAAATAAGAGAATATCCGGTGCGATAATGGCGCAAATGCAACAAAGAAAATCTAATGAACTCATGCAAAAAATGGAGTCAGTTATCACTGAATTTGAAACAAAGAGCGGAATCGAAGACTCTGAAGAAAGAAGAAGGTCTAGAAGTAGAAGTAGAATAGAAGAAGAAGTCATGAATGAGAGTGACCCTTTAGAATGGCTTGATAAAACAAACAAATCAGAAACAAATAGGTCCGAAACAAAATATATTCAAGAAAACAGTAAAGATAATTTAACCAAAACAGTTACTTCGGTAAGTAAATCTACTAATAGATCTAAAGCAGGCAAACAAATGTACATAGCAACAGTAGAATCTCATGTTTATACCAACAAAGATGCAATTTTAGAGGAACAGCTTTCTCCTACACTATCCGTGCAAAGTACTAACGAGGAGAACAGTGCTTTTGAAGTAATAGACACATTTGACCAAAACGTAGCCGTAAAATCTTCTTTCGCTGATGCAGACAAAAAACAAGCTGTTGAAGTTATATCAACTGCTTTAGAAGTTGTACAAGAAAAACAGGATCTACTAGAAGCAGTAACTGAACTTAATTCTAAAAACTCTCTAGATTTAGCGGAATCTGTTCAAGTTGACACTGAAATTAAGCACAAAGAATTGGATATCAAAGAAGCAAAAATTCAAAAAGCTTCTATAGCTTCTGAGACAAGTTTGCAAACTGCTGTTAAAACTTGTGAAGTTAGCTTAGAATCTACCGAAGAACTCATCAATTCCCAGACTACTTCATATCAAACCTCCTCACAACAAGAATTATTGAGCACCGTTGCTTCAGAATCTACTGGAATAATTTCTCAAAATGATGTTAAAATATTTGAGACTAAAACGGACACAAATAGCAAAGCTCTAGTAACTTCCATTGAAGACTACAAAACCACTGCGGTTGAGTCGGTAGAAGTTGCGTTAGAAGCTACTAAAGAAGTGAATGAACAAAAAATTAAGAAAGAAGAGGTTGTTTCTAAGCAAGAACTTCTTACTACTATCGCTTCTAAATCAACAGAAGTTATAGCCCAAGAAGCCTGTATCAAATCTTTAGAAACATACGAAGCCAATTCAAAAACAGTTAAAGTAGATACCGAAGAAAGTTTCAGAGCGACTGCTGTTCAATCTGAAATCTTAATAGAAGAAACAAATGCAGAAATAAAAGAACTAAAGACATTGAACTGTAAAGCATCAACCTTCAAAGGTGAACCACTGTCTATTGCTGTGGCTAAAACAACTAACATTATCATAGAAGATAAAGTCGAGTCATTCGAAACAGAAAAAATAGAAACAAAGTCTGCATCAGTGAAATCTGAGGATACATACAAAGCTGTCGCTATCGAGACTGAAGAGGTTGCTTTAGAAGAAGCCTCAGAAGAACACACCGTAAAATTAGTAAAGGAGGCTCTCATCAGAGAAGATACTAGGCATCTAGCAGTCGCTGGAATTACAGAAACAAAAGTTGAACAAGACAAAATCAAGACACAGACATACGACGAACAAAACGCCGCTTTAAAAGTCATTAAAGAACAAATTATAGAAGTCGATAACTCAATCAACATAACCGAATCAGATGTCAGTATTCAAAAAAGTTTACTAATAACTGATATTAAAACAAACGAAAATTTAACAATCCTTGCACATAAGACAAATAAACTACGTCTTCGCACAGAAACAAATGAAAATGGAGACTTGATAGAAACACCCACTCCTTCCACCGTCCCTCCTACACCCCTGACTGATGAATATGTATTTAAACTAACTATACCTCTGCCCAAAGATAGGGGCAATACACCTATACCTATAGATGATATAATCGACAGTCCTGACGAAGATCCGCATATTGTAAAAAAGAATCTGGTTCCGCATATAGAGACAACTATAGAAGATCAAATTATTTACGATCCGCCATTACAATCGCCTTTAAGTGATAAAAGTCAGCCGATTTATACAAAACCTGGTCTGAGAGGCGGTGCTGCTGTTTTGTGCCATAAGGTATGTAAAGAAGATGCAGGAAAATCATTTTATTTCAATAAAGAAACTGATTTTACCATGAGTTTTATTAAAATGTTAATTAATATACCATTTTAGTATTTGCATAATATTATTATGAGTTTTTATAACCCTACGTGGGGCTTTTTGAAATTCATTTACAATACATCTATAATTTGTAGATGAGTATGATTAAGTATGTTGTAGGGACAACAGCATAACACCCACCTCATCTACCTCATGACCTACCTTATCTCGATAGTCTTTTTTAAAAGTACCTACCTAATCATGTTTTTTTTTCAAATCAGGAATACATAAAAGAAATAGAAAGAAAATCGTCCCTCTTAGCCTCAGCAATAGACCAAACCATCAAAAGCATTGAAGAATATAAAGTGGAAGCAGGTATTGAGAGCAATACTGAAGAGTTAGATGAAACTGTCAAACCAGTTGATGAAACTGATGAAAATGATACAGTACTTAATGCGACTGACGAATTAATTGGATTCAGAACTGTTCAGTTCTATCCAGAGCAGAATAAAGAATATAAAAATGTAGCAATACAATTTGAAGTAAGTAATAATTAAATTTAATAATACTATTATATCAAGTTCCAAACATTTAAAAAACTCTAATTGATAACTCAACTTTCACTTCAGGGTGGTTTGAATCCCCGCCGGCCGCGCACCAATGTATTTTTTTATATTTGTTGTCAGGCCGATTTTCGTAAATCACAAATCACAGAATATACCTACACCGTGCTCGATACTCATAAGAGGATAGTCTCCATTCTCTTTCTCCATACAAACGTAGTTTAAAATTTTCCTCCCTGGATAAAGACATTAGAGCAAATATGTTTATGCCATAAAACTTATATCTGTCATGCATGACTATGCATCTACCTTTTTATTTTACCATTTTATTATTTTTTACTAGCTGACCCGGCAAACGTTGTTTTGCCTTATAAATTATAGATACCTAGTAGCCGATTCTCAGACCTACTGAATACGAAAATAAAATTTCATAAAAATCGGTCAAGCCGTTTCGGAGGAGTACGGTAACTAACACTGTGACATGTAAATTTTATACATATATTAGATTATTATTTTAATTAGAAAATAAAAATAAATAATCAGCTATAAAACCTATATCTGTCATGCATGACAATGCTTCTAGCATTGTCATGACAGGTATAGGTTTTATGGCATAAACATATTTGCTCTAATGTCTTTATCCAGGGAGGAAAATTTAAACTACGTTTGTATGGAGAAAGAGAATGGAGTTGGAGACTATCCTCTCGCCGTCGGCTCTGATTTGTACTGCCCAGTAGTAATCACTAAAATAACTAACTTTATCACAATGTAGGTACTATTACGTTATTTTGTTTTACATATGTTTGATATGATACTAATACTTCAGGTAAATAAAGAATATGGTAGAGAAAGCAAGCCGTACGTAGACGCTACAGGGGAGCCGCTCGGGACTGAGCGAGGAATCGTCGATGGACTTGAAGATGCTACTGTCAATGATGAAGTGGCCAGTAAGTTTGTGCCGACTAGACTAGTCGACGACGAACGGCTGATTAAACTAGATAGCCAACTTTTAATCAGCCATTCAATTCATAGCTTAGGTAGGTAGCTAAGTTGGTAGGTAGTAAGTAGGTCAGTCAGTACAGTAGGTCTCCACCCCGGAGGGTTACTGCGGTTCGTTTCGATACGACATCGATACTGTCATACGATGATTCTACTGTCACATTCTGATAGTAGGGTGACAGTAGAACCATCGTTATGACAGTATCGTTGTCGTATCGAAACGAACCGAAGTAACCATTCTGTATTTACAACCTTTACAGTAGGTGGGAACCAACTGTACGAATGTACCCCGTGCATGGGGTACGTTCGTACAAATATCTATCGTAGAAAAACTCTTTAACCTTTTGATATTATAGTTTCGGAGTTTCGGTTTTAGTTTGTTGTAACAAACTACAATATATTTGTTACATTGAGGTAAATTAACTAGATAAATGCGATAATTTATCATAAGTTTAAACAATAAAATTTAAAAAGTGTACGAAGGGTAACCACTTTCCCCTACCTACCTTTTTGTTGGAAGAGGGCGGAATCTACCTATGCTGCCGTATTAAAATATTGGCAGTAGTGTTAGGACGCCAAAAGGGAAATCAGAAATGAAGAACCTATGTGATGCCTAATATTTTGACGACCTCGGTGGCGCGTCGTGCGAAAGCGCGACTGCAATGCAGGAGGTTGCGGGTTCGATTCCCGCCGGGTGCAAGTATTTATGCTTATAAAATAAATATTTGTGTCTGGTCTGGGTGTCCTTCTATGTATAATATGTATGTATTTACAAAAGAAAAATAAATATAAGTATTATATCCGTTGTCTAGTCACCGTAACACAAGCTTAGTCGCTTACCACGGGGCTAGATGGCGCTGTGTGTTGTTCACAGAATTTATTTATTATTTATTTTATTTTATATCTATGTTTTTGCAGAGGAACTTGGGAAACCGGGAATAACTGAAGAAAAAATAGCGGAATTAATATCAGGAGAATCGGAAATGTTAAGAGAGGCACACGTTATGGGGTAAGTTTGTTCAAATTGTACGTTTTTAGCCTTTGGGTACAAAGGCTAAAAACGGGACTCTATTACTGAGACTGTCTGTCCGTCTGTAACTAGGCTGTCTCTCATAGACCGTGATAGCTAGACAGTTGTTTCACAGAAGATGTATTTCTGTGGCCGCTATAACAACTATAACTAAAAGCAAAATAAAACATACCGCTACTGGCGCCATCTAGTGATTGGAGTGATAGACTGTTGCGTTCACGGATTGTTTGGTCTAGTGTTTATTTTAGAGTCCCGTTTTTACCCTTTGGGTACGGAACCCTAAAAACCAGTAGATTGTATAGGTTATCGATAGCATCGATAGTCGTCATCAATCATCCATCATCCAAGCGATGCCTGGCACAATGTCGTATATCGAGCTCCGTAAATTTTGTAAATGGTACTTTTTCTGTGTAAATGGTCAACATTTACGGAGCACGACATCGTCTTTATTTATCTTCCACAGTTAGTGGTTCCCAAAAAACAGCTGTTTTTCGAGTACCTACCTACCTAAACATAACCAGATTTTTTTCGGTAAAAATAAGTTGTTTACTTAGACTTGTTGTAAGTACATCCTTATTAACTGGAACCTCATATATTTTCTACTAGCAGCTCCCCGCGGTTTTACCCGCATAAGTCCCGATCCCGTGGGAATATCGGGATTTAAAGTAGCCTATAGCCTTCCTCAATAAATGGACTATCCAACGCCGAAAGAATTTTTCAAATCGGACCAGTGGTTCCTGAGATTAGCGCGTTCAAACAAACAAAAAAACAAACAAACTCTTCCGCTTTATAATAGTAATAGATAATAGATTATCTATCTTCTATCTATTATCTTTTATCTATCTTCTATCTATCTATTATCTATTATACTATTATAAAGCGGAAGAGTTTGTTTGTTTGTTTTTTTGTTTGTTTGAACGCGCTAATCTCAGGAACCGCTGATCCGATTTGAAAAATTCTTTCAGTGTTGGATAGTCCATTTATTGAGGAAGGCTATAGGCTACTTTTGATCTCGATATTCCCACGGGATCGGGACTTATGCGGGTGAAACCGCGGGTAATTATCATCCCCCCTGGTGGGGACCTTTCAGTGGGGATCATGCCAAAAAACCGTCATTATTAAAACCTAACCAAACCTAACCTAAAATTAACCAATATTCAAGCCTATCAAGAGTGTTATCTTCCCATATGCATCGGCCGGAGGACAGTGTCGACTTCCAAAAGATCAAGCCGCTGGTCGACTCGCTGAATAACTCTGAAGTGCTTAAAGCGCTGAACGAGGAGCTCAAGAAGAAGCAGGAAGAAAAGAAGACTAAGGACGAGAAGAAATGGACGACGTTCCTGCAGAAACCTAAGAGGCCGGTGCCGAGCGTCAAGTTTGGATACCATGGATACATTGAACCAGAGGTTGTTGAAGAAGTAAGTTGAGTTCTTCTTCTTCTTCTTATCTCAATCATTTGGTGTCGGCAAAGTATTTCTATTTTCTTTTTCCTCTATTAGCCGATATCTCATCGCCCACCTTCGGCCCTAGGCTCTATTATGTCCAGTCTTGTATGCATGGCTAAGTAAGGGAGGAATGTTCTAAACGAATTTTGAATATGATTTTTAGCAAAATCGTTTAAATTGCCTATATTTACTGTAACTAATAATCTAGAACGCCACAACGGACACAGAGTACCTTACTTTTATATTTTCGTTATCAAAAATCGTATAAAAATATCGGCACAATCATTATTAATTACCTACTATGGGTACTATGCTACTATTAGAGAAATTAAAAAAAAAACTGATTTCTATTTAGTAATCAAAGTTATTCATCTATTATAGTTAGATCTAGATAACCCCCTACGTTACCCTCTCTGAAACACAATGTAGAGTCAAACTTCAGGGCATCTGATTTCCTACAACAAAAATAATCACCTTCAAAATACATCAATATTTGGCGTGTCAACCCAGCTACCTATTTCCTGATGAGCACAATATTGATAGGGACGTGCCAATTATTGATGAAAATCATTGAAATTATTGGCATTATTTCAAGGCACAGACAGACAACAATTCTTGGCCGTATTTAGAAAGACTTTGATCGAAATTTCTCAACTCAGTTATAATTTTGGTGTTATTGTGAGAAGTTGTGAAGTGAAATGTTAGTATTTTTTTGTGTTTTTGAAAAAAAAAAATTGGCTTGTGATAGATAAATCATCACTTATAGGTACCTACGGGAGCCCAAGAGGGGACTTTTTGAAGTCATTCTCAACCGAGACTTCTGTTTTTGCGATGTTCGATTGACATTAAACTTATTTTTCCGGTTTGAATAGGGTTGTTTTTAATATTTTACCTTTCTATCAATTTACCCCACTTTTCGACATCTACCCTGAGAAAGAGATATCTATGTAAAGATCTCGAAACGTTAGGCATTGCTAAAACGCTAAAATAATAAAAACAAGGCGATTAAAACCCAATTGTCATACCCAATGTCTACCCATTGTTAGTCTGTCTGTGTAAATTATGTTTATAATATTGTTACAGGAACCTTATAAAGTGAAAATAGTGAAACAACCCAAACCAAAAGTAGCTCCAGATTACAAGTCAGAGGTACGAGTAAAGTATTAAATTATTGTTTAAGTAACCTACTTAAAATTTAAATTATAATAAATGCGGCTTTGATAAAAAAAAGCAGCTACAGTGCCTGCAGTACAATTCAACTTTGTTTAGTTAAAATAATTTAGTGATTCCAATTAATTTAATTAAGATTAACTAATTTTATTGTATTTATCTGTCTACCTACCTACTTATGTATAAGTAAATTAATTGTTTGTTTTAAATTAATCTTGATTAAAATTACTGTTTAAGTTGTATAACATTTGTTGATTTTATGTCCCTTTTCTTTAAAAACACACCTAAGTTAATACCTACTGAACCGATTAAGAATTAACTTCGTTCGTATAATACTGAATGAAAACCTGGAATACCCTAAGTTACTTAGAGAGTGTCTTAGAAAGATTTAAGCTTCAATTACACGTTGACACTTACACTTACAGTGTCAGTGTCAACGTGCTTTATTTTATTTGGCTTTATTTTCACCGTGCTAGTGACAGCTATATATACGATTGTTCCCGTTAATAAAAACAGAACAAAAATGTAATAAGACTGAAATTTTCATTCGTAAGAGGAACATGTTGTTTTACCTCACGAGGACCTCTCGGTCTTGATTGTGTAAGTAGATTCACACAATCACGTAGATACACCTTGCATCAGGCTGCGTGAGCTAGGATTGTTAGCTATAACGGATTACTAAACTCACTCACACAGAAACAGAATGGACGTAATATGTACTAGTACAATCTAGACCGAGCAGCCAGCGAGCGGCCACAAATGGAAAGCGTCAGCTGCCACCTGAATCAGTTTACTGAATTAAAAAATACCGTTTTTACTGAGACACTTTTAAAATTATACTAAAATTCTGCTTTTGTAATACTAACATTGTTCCACCCTTATGTTGACTTATTTACCTGCTTTTTATTTAAGGGTGAAATTGTTAACTTCCTGCAGATAAGGTAATGTAATTGTTTCACCTCGCCTGACCCTATAACCCTGACCACTTGTAGTAGGAGAGCTGAAGCGAATATAAAATATACATTACCTATATTATATTCTGTTAGCGCTATTAGTTCTGCAATAGCGACAACAGAATCAACAACAAGAGAGTAATATTTCTCATATATTATTGTGACGAGCTCCAATTATTTCAAAAATCCCCGCTTCGTCTCCCCTACTGTTGAGTCGATTCGACTGATCTTCGACGCAATACATTTAGCTTAGGCATAACTGATCCATAAATAAATACACACTTCTTTTCTAAACTTATTATTATTGACATTTATTTATTTTTATATTTTATACATTGCTTTGAAATTTTCTCCGTTTTTCAACATTGTACTTACTTCGACCATTTCACATACAAGGTTCATTATCATTATAATGATATCACTAGTCGAGTTTACCAAAGCAAATCTCAAAAGTACATAACTCAATCATCGAAACCTAAATCTATAGTATATTAGTAAAAACAATTTATAATAAGATTCAAGTAAGGGCTGATTTTTCAATCTTTCGACAAAGATATCGGTTCTATGTAATGTATCACCCAACACCGAATAAAAACGCCACAATCGTTTAAGGCCCTGATAAAAATATTTAATTACAGTTATGCGCTATTGCATAACTGTAATAGCGCCAACAGAATATTTTTCATTATTCAACATTAACAGAGTAATAATGCTCCAAACTCATCAAGACGCCCGCGCCGTGGAACAAAACCAACGTTCTATAAAACCGCGGTATAGTCTCGTAAGTCGATCACCCACTTAAAAAGTAATCGAACTTTCGAAGGAATTGTTTTTAAATTTGATTTGTAGTGTTTGATTTTATTCGACAGATATCTTTTATCTAAAGATCGAAAAATCAGCCCTTGTATACATTTTCATTATATCCTATTTTAAAATCGTACTAACCAAACCAATATCGGTCCAGGATTTCGAGACGGGTCCTCTTCCTTGGGAAGAAAGAGCTTTGAACGAGCCTTCACCACCACCTGTGGAACCGGAAGACCCTATATTGATCCCAGAAGGGACTCCAGAATTCTTAGAAGCCGTTGATCCGTTGCAAGAGAGTGAAGTTCCAGATTTAGAAGACACAGGTACCTATATTAACAGCCGTTCAATTAACAGCCTAGTATAACCTAGCCAAGGGCAATCTATGTTTGATTCCGGTTAGATTATTATACTTTCTATATTTTCTTCTTCCCTGCCCTTATGCCAAATTATTCGGGGTCCGCGCAGTAGGTAAGTCTTTATTGACCACACTAACGCAGGGTCCTACGTGGGCGATCGGATGCGAACGCGATGCGGCGCGGAAACAAGGAACAGTCGAGAATCGCGCCGCATCGCACTTTACGTGCATTTGGTCACGTAGGACACTTCAATAGCTATCGACTGTTCCTTGTTTCCGTACCGCAACGGATCGGATCGCTTCGCAATCGCGTTCGCATCCAATCGTCCACGTAGTACGCTGCGTTAGAAAATTTTATTTTCTGACGGATTTGAAGAACGGATGACAGATTTCCTTTCATTCGTTCGTTCGTCCGTAGAATTAAAGTACCCCTCCAGTTTGCTAGTTTCCTTCAGATCCCTTTGTCACCTTTTACGACACCCACGGGAAGAGCGGGTAGCACTATTCCATGCCGGGGCTATTCTTTTTTTTTACTATATAAAAATAAGTCGGGTTTTCCTTCCTGACGCTATAACTCCAGAACGCACGAACCGATTTCCACGGTTTTGCATTCGTTGGAAAGGTCTCGGGCTCCGTGAGGTTTATAGCAAAGAAAATTCAGGAAAATTTGTATACGTATTCAGTAGGTCTGAGAATATTTATAAGGCAAAACAACGTTTGCCGGGTCAGCTAGTTATTCTATAAATTACATTGGGTAACTATCAAATTACGATGAGAATAAATAAATGGCTGTGTAGTTTTACGGCCGGTTGCCACCTGACGCCAAGGTTTTGACCCTCCTTAGAGCCTGGACGCCGCCGTTGACCCCGTAGGTTCCTCCGCCGCCGTGCCTTCTGCACACCTCAACCCTGGCGGGCAGCACTGAGGGAAGGAAGAAGAAGAAAAACTATCAAATTACGAGTACCTGTATTCTATCTGTTAGATATCTGGTTACCATAATACAAGCCTAGTTGCTAAACGACTTTGTGTTGTGTCCCGCATGAAATTATTGCATTATTTATTTACAATTAGGTAAAAACTACATATTTCCCTACAAACAGGCATAGTTCTTCCCCCACCGCGTCAATTAACTACACCAGAAGCGCCTAAAGAAGATACCGATCCTGTTGAGGAAGAAGGAGAGAGAGAAGAAGTAGAAGAAGTCTTTGAAGAGGACAGTAAGACAGATCAGAAGAGAGAAGAGATGCCGGCACCGGAGCAGGGAGCTGATAAACTCGTGGAGTGCGTTAGGAATATGGTCGGTAAGTGAATTGAAGTCACTGAATAGTTATAGTTAAGAACGTGGCGACTGTTACCATTTCCATACAAACTTAATACCAAAATAAATTATGAAAAATAGAGTTTTCTACCTTAATATCGATATTATTCGGATTAATAAATTACTTTTATAGGGTCCCCACCACAAGGTTTTCCAAAATATTCATTCGAAATGAAATAAAACGGAGAAACATTTTTTTTTCATTTTTACAGCGTAGATTACTTTTAATTGGGAATAATATAAAACAAATGAGATGTAAACTAGTAATTTACGCACGAAAAATGAAAAAAATGTTTCTCCGTTTTATTTCATTTCGAATGAATATTTTGGAAAACCTTGTGGTGGGGACCCTATAAAAGTAAAATCTTAATCCGAATAATATCGATATTAAGGTAGAAAACTAAATTTTTCATAATTTTGGTATTAAGTTTGTATGGAAATGGTAACAGTCGCCACGTTCTTAAGATCCCTCCATAGAACGTCCTTGTTGAGAGTTCTTCTAAAATTAAGAGTTCTTTGTCTTTTCCTTGTTAACATTTTTGATCTATAGGTATAAACACAGAATACATAAATAGTAGTGGTACAGAAGCTATACACTGTCGAACGTCATTTAAATAATACTGATACTTGGTACGACATAATAAGGCGTAATTCAGATCGCCAAGCAAAATAGGGCTGTCACGTCACTTTAAAATAATGTATAAGATTTTTGTTTACATTTGTGATCTAAGATCTAAGTCTGAAATAGGTATACATTTGTGCCCGTAGATCCGTCTGCGCCGTTGGAGCAGCAACTGAGTGTGATGCGCGCGCAGCTGGCCGCGCTCGCGCAGCTGCCGTGCGTCATACAGCAGTCGTTGGACATGCTCACTGCACAACTCATGACCCTGCAACACACGGTTAGTATACATTTGTGACCGTAGATCCGTCTGCCCCGTTGGAGCAGCAACTGAGTGTGATGCGCGCGCAGCTGGCCGCGCTCGCGCAGCTGCCGTGCGTCATACAGCAGTCGTTGGACATGCTCACTGCACAACTCATGACCCTGCAACACACGGTTAGTATACATTTGTGACCGTAGATCCGTCTGCCCCGTTGGAGCAGCAACTGAGTGTGATGCGCGCGCAGCTGGCCGCGCTCGCGCAGCTGCCGTGCGTCATACAGCAGTCGTTGGACATGCTCACTGCACAACTCATGACCCTGCAACACACGGTTAGTGACCCCTATATCTATCTATATCTGTATTATCTATATCTAGACTATACCTTATATTATAAAGAGGAAAGATTTGTAGTTTTGTGTGTGTGTGTGTGTGTGTATGTTTGTTATGAATAAACTCAAAAACTACTGGGCCGATTTTCCATTAGAAAGCTACATTCACCGTGAGTATCAAAGGCTACTTTTAATCCCGATATTTCCACGAGATCGGGACTTACGCGGGTGAAACCCCGGGACTCAGCTAGTACCTAATAAAGTCGAGGATATTTACTAAGTCCTATTATGATTATTGATGAATCCCTGAAATTATCGATAGATTTTACTTATAGACATTGAACAGCAGTAATGAGCAGCCCTAGACTCCTTCGTGGAGGGTTACTTCGGTTCGTTTCGATACGACAACGATACTGTCATAACGATGGTTCTACTGTCACCCTACTATCAGAATGTGACAGTAGAATCATCGTATGACAGTATTGATGTCGTATCGAAACGAACCGCAGTAACCCTCCAGATTATAATATTATTTGTATCGTTGTGTTGCAGGAAACAACGCAAGTACAAACAAGCACAAATGAATGTAAAATGATTGAGGAATATCATGAACAAGAACAACAAGAAGAAAGTAAGTTTTGTAGGAAAGTACAATTTGCCCTTTTTGTGTCTTATGTTCATGACTGTATTCGGTATTCAATTCACTGATGCTGATGTTCTCTATCGTTCATATTTTTTCAATATTATCTGTTTATTTCACAGTATTATCTGTTTATTTCTCAGTATTATCTATTTATTTCTCAGTATTATCTGTTTATTTCTCAGTAGTATCTATTTATTTCTCAGTAGTATCTATTAATTTCTCAGTATTATCTATTAATTTCTCAGTATTATCTATTAATTTCTCAGTATTATCTATTAATTTCTCAGTAGTATCTATTAATTTCTCAGTAGTATCTATTAATTTCTCAGTATTATCTATTAATTTCTCAGTATTATCTATTAATTTCTCAGTGTTATCTATTAATTTCTCAGTATTATCTATTAATTTCTCAGTAGTATCTATTAATTTCTCAGTATTATCTATTAATTTCTCAGTATTATCTATTAATTTCTCAGTAGTATCTATTTATTTCTCGATATTATCTATTTATTTCTTAGGATTCTCTGTTTATTTCTCAGTATTATCTGTTTATGTTGTTGTTTATGATGTTGTTATTAGCTCATTTTTAGTATTATCTGCTAATCATAAAAAACATAGAATAAAACTTCTATTTTCAGCAACAACAGAAAATCATGATGTTTCTGATAATGAAAATGTAACCATTGAAGAGGTATTGCCTTCAATCGAAGAGGTTAAAGAAGATAACTCTCCTGTCAGTGAAGAGGACAAACATTTGATAGTGAAAAGTGGAGAAGAATTAAATGTAATTAATGAAGTGACAGTTGAACAGGATGAAAAGCAGAAGAAGGTAAGTTTTGTTTCAAATAAGTACTAAAAAAAAGAATATAAAATATTTAATTGACACCAAAACCATACCAAAACACACAAAAGAAAGAACAACATTATAAAAAGTAAAAAAGAAAACAATAGATATTAACATAACACAAAGAAAGAATCAAAAAAGTCCAAGGAATAGTGTGCCTACCAACGAGGATCTGCCTTGGCATATGTACTCAAGTGTATGTTCCTTTTATTTTTATATTAAACCATTTTATTATTTTTACAAAAACAGCTTGTAAGTCGTATACCTACATAATCGAGTTACATTACCAGCAATTAACAGAGAAGACAATTAACGTTTTTCTATACACTTTAATGAAGTTTTGATTGCAAATCAGTTGCAAGTTTATCATCACAATAACCATAGATCAAAGTTACCGCCGCTGACAATCTAGCTAGACCTTACACAAAATATGAAACAACGTCCAATCCCTCGGATTTATTCCAAATCTAGGAGAAGCAAGAAGAAATGCGTCTCGAGCAGGAATCTCGGCAAATAAAGCAGCGTGCGGCCCCGCGGGTAGGGAAACCGACGCCCGCGTTCGGGCCCGCTCACCCGGAGGAAAGGCCCCTCGTTCTACCCGGTGGACGGCGGTGGAAGGGTCCTAAAGACGTGATGAACGATCAGATGATAGCCGAGACTCTTCAGGGACAGTCGGAGATTTTACAGGGGAAGGTTATGGGGTCAGTGTTTTTTTTAAGCATTCTCTCAACTAGGGTTGCCAACAGTTTTTTCGAAAAATATAGTATTTGTGGCTAAAAAATATAGTACGACCCAAAAAAATATAGTACAAAAATACGTATTTTTTTCGAAATATTCTACAAAACACCACTCTAGTGTTTTGTAGAATATTTCGAAAAAAATACGTATTTTTTGCACTTAACCTTTTTTTCACACTTTCAAATACTCTTTCTTTCTTGAATATAAAAAAAAAATGTTCCCGACATTCAATCTTTAAATTATGAGCACCTTTTTTATGGCTTTTCTTTATTTCCCTCTACATACTCGTAGAAAACAGTCCTCTGTAAATGCAGAGAGGAGGAATTTATAAAAGAAACAACTTTTTACAAATTATGCCAGAAATATAGTATTTTTGCGTACTATATGTGCTTTCAAAAATATATAGTACGCTGAGCTGAAATATAGTACAATACTATATATTATTATATATTACGGTTGGCAACCCTACTCTCAACATTGCATTTGGTTACTCCAACATGCAACAAAGAAAAAAGTCACTTATTCAATTTAATAATACATTTTTTCAATGGGGATATATTTGACACGTGCCTCTCTACATGCCTTCTATACAAAAAGAAAAACTTTCTAATTCCGGTGTTATTTTTTTTTGTGTAGGTAGTAATTTTTCATGCATGATTAGCTCTCTCTCTCTCATCCGAGCGATGTTCCCGGTTGCATCCCTCTCGGGAGCCCGGGGTCCACTAAGCCCCAAATATTTGGGGTTGGCGCAGTAGGTAAGTCATCATTGACCATACCTTCTGCTAATAGATTTAGCAATATTTTTACGGCCGGCCGTCTGCCTAACACTAACCCTTCTAGAGACCAAGCAGTTTATCCGCCACCGCGCGAGGAGTTCTTAATTTTTGCTAGTCCTCCCAAAATCCCTTAGTCGCCTTTTACAACAACCACGGGAAAAGATGGGGTATGATGATGATTAGCCATGATTAGCTCTCTTATCAGTGGTTTAGGTTACCATAAGAACAAAGCGTTTTCTAAATAAATTTCATACATACATTACCATTATTTTAGGTACTACGAAAGCGACATTCTGCCATACGATGACAGGTTGGTCATTATCATTTCATGTAAATATTTTTTTTATTTTTAGTGGCAATAAAATCGTTTTGTTTTTACCTACCTCTTCTTTTTGTAAAAAAAATGAAAAAAAAATGTATTATCTAATTGTTGGAATACATAGGTTCGCCATTTCGTATCACAAATTCCTTTGACAGCTAAAGGCATTTCGTGACGCTACGGCGCGAGCGCACCTCCGCCGAGATTTATCCGTGGACGTATAGGTACCCTAACGCAGCGTACTACGTGGACGATTGGATGCGAACGTGATTGCGAAGCGATCCGATCCGGTGCTGAGCGGAAACAAGGAACAGTCGATAGCTATTGAAGTGACCAAATGCACGTAAAGTGCGATGCGGCGCGATGCTCGACTGTTCCTTGTTTCCGCGCCGCACCGGATCGGATCGCGTTCGCATCCGATCGCCCACGTAGGACGCTGCGTCAGCCCTTAGCCACCATACTGGCGACCAATTTAAAACATATTTTTTATAAGTAGGTACCTCTTACCAGATAATTTTACAAAAAAGAAAAAAAAATAAACCAAACTAAATTAAAACAAAACAACATTTTTTTATTACTAGCTACGCATACCCTACGAGTAGATGCATTCAAATGTATGTAACAAAATGAACGCAACGAAGAGTTTCAAGCCCGCAAAATATTACGATAAAACAATTTTAAAAAAGAATTGATGGGCTTCGACTTTTTCAACCTATATTATAATAAGCTTACCAATCCAAGTTATAGCCTGTAGGTAATTATATTTATATATACCTACTTAATTTCAGTAGTTAGGTAGGTATTATTTTCACTGTGTAAAATAATAGGCATAAGTACCTACTATACGCACGTCGTTATATTTTAATGAAAAGAATCCATGGACATGATTGTTAACTGCTCCTGTTCAAATCTGTATTATGACAATTGTAATTAAACACATGATCACAAAAAAAACCCCATGAGTTTCTTGTGGTTTCTTCTCATCGGAGGGCGCGTTCCGAAACCTCACTAAGATCATAGTCATAAGTCGACATGTCAAAGTGACCATGTAATTGTAATATTTACATTGGTCTGTATGAATAAGAGATCTGTATTTTTGAATTGTATAACATAGATATTTCAGGAACACAAAGGGCGCGGCTTTATGTAAATACATACATATGATACATAGATAACACCCAGACCAAATAGAAATATTTATTTTTAAGCATAAATACTTGCACCCGGCGGGAATCGAACCCTCAACCTCCTGCAGTGCAGTCGTGCCTTCCCCCGACGCGCCACTGAGGTCGTCGATAAGAGAGTGGGAGAATCCCGAGATTGTGATTCCAGCTTCGGCTCCCCCCCTACTATCAGTTTAAAAACTGTCTAGTATCTTAGAAAATTTATTTTCTCGCGCCGTGAAAACTTCCAATGCTATATTCTCCTTTGATTGTTTTACGATTAAGACTCGTTAAAGCGCCATCTATCTAACGCTGCAGGAACAACTTTCCAGCTTTCAACTTTCTTTTTTTTTCCTTTTTTTCTTATACTTTTTAGGGTTCCGTACCTAAAGGTAAAAACGGGACCCTATTACTGAGACTTCGCTGTCTGTCTGTCTGTCTGTCTGTCTGTCTGTCCGTCCGTCCGTCCGTCCGTCCGTCCGTCTGTCACCAGGCTGTATCTCATGAACCGTAATAGCTAGAAGGTTGAAATTTTCACAGAAGATGTATTTCGGTTGCCGCTACAACAACAAATACTAAAAACAAAATAAAACAATTATTTAAAAGGGGCTCCCATACAACAAACGTGTTTCAAACATAACAAGGAGTCAGGACAGGAAGAGGGACAGGAGGACAAATCGAGTTGGTCATGGAATTCAAAATGGCTGCCCTATCTGTCAAATATACCAGTCTGCCTTCACTTACCAAAGAGTTTCTTTTATGTTTCAGATTTTCTTTGTGCCAAGGTTTTTTTTTTTTTGAGTGATTCGGTCGTTTGATGGGAGTAAGAATCGAAGATAAATATTTCATATTTTCCTATAAAATTTAAAAATTGGTTGTTGTAAACCATTTTAGGGTTCCGTATCCAATTGTGATAGTGGTACGGAACCCTTTATGCGCGAGTGTCGCACTTGCCCCGTTTTTTTTTATTTGTCTAGTATCGCCATTGAAGGCATTCAGTAACTGCCTGTACTGTCGAGTTTAGTGGCTCGACATTCGCGACTTATGAAGCCCTATTTTTGAATCACTCGACCCACGTCAAGCAATTTAGAATTTTTATTGAATTTTCATTAAATGTCGAACACACGCGTCGTTTGATTGAGACCACTCTTGCGGTCCTGCAATTCATATAATATTAGGTTACCTAAGTAATATCGAAAATGCGACGTCGAACTAAAATTAGTACCTAGATTTAAATAGAAATCCCTCAACGTGCATGGGAAAAGCGATTCAAAAATAGAGGTCATGATCGATATTGCAATCAATGCACAAAAACAGTATTATTCGTATAAAATAATTTGCTACTTAACTAATTGTTAATTCAGCAAAACTGTTCTACGTACTACTAAGTCTAATCGACAAAGAAAAAAATTGAGGTTCGAGTTTCACAGGTTTCATAGGTTTCAATAGATGATGAAATCTCTGTTTTATTTTCTAAATACCTAGTATTTTCGTTTAAAACTCGCTCAAATAGCTTGTCATTCTGTCTGTTTGCATGTCCGCTGTTTTCACCCGCTCGATGTCGTGGCAGATCGAAACTTGGAACAAAATCTGGCCTTGGGGAGACAATAAAACTTACTGTAGGAGATATAGGTGGGTATCTTCTACTTTTCACTTTCACTTTAATAAACTGTAGCGTACCATCAGCAGAACTCAAGCTGTTTAAATCGCTCAACGTGGTACGACTTACGAGCGATTCCAAAATAGAGCCTTTGGCATTCAATTAATTGCCTTGTTAAAGTTGTTTATATTTTTCAAATTTATAAAATTGCCTTTCCAGAGAATCGAACTGCCACCTAGTCGATTTGGGTATCAACTCTATACGCGGACAGATGATCAATTTATATGACAAATTAGTCGAAGTAAGAATATACGTTATTTATTACCTTTATAACAATTTAATAAAATGACTAAACTTATATTTGCACGAATAAAAGTAAATTTAAAAACATATTAGTATCTAGTAAATAAAACGAAAATATCTCCAATTACCTAGAAATTGATTAAAGTACCTGCTTAACATGTTAAGTATGTTTTAATTTGGTCGTCATAAGTAGGAATCTAATTTTTTTATAATTTACAAGGAAGCCTAGATAATAATAGATTTAATATACCTACCAACCTATAACATTCGCGTGTAGAACACCTTCCTACCTTCAAGAATATTTTTATTAATGTATTTTCCTATATTGAAATATAAACCTAGGTCTCTACCTACCTATTTTACCTAAACAAAAACGCATGGAAAATATAATGCATTATTTGTTTTTATTTGCCGCTTTTTTCACCCAATAGCATGTCACCTCATAGTATCGAATCGGAATCTACAAAGATAGCACACATCGAAAGAAAATGTCGATGAGAGCTTATTTTTTTTTTCAATGTGTGTTGTTGTAAATATACCAGAATGGACATTCCCGTACCCATAGGTTTAAGTGCGAAAGAGTCGAAATCGATACATTAATGGCTCCGCTCCGCTTGCGGTAGAAACACAACGCTAAGCTCAAAATACCCGGGCGACACTGACACTGCAAGTTTACCTATGGAGCCCACACTTACAGCACACATGCAGGATTTTTTTCATAATGGTGCTATGTGTGGGCTATATAGGTTAAGTTGGAGTGTCAGTGTCGCTCGTGTATTTAGAGCTTTAGAGCTTATCCGCCATTTAAACAATGGAGCCGAAACGTTTTTTTTTTAATCCAGGATAAACTTCATGAAATACGAAAAGCCGCCCGTGAATCTGGACCATTTGCAAAACTCGGAGACATACAAACTGGTCCATAACATGGACCAGCCGCGGAAACGGGTCGAACTACTAACTCCAGTGGTAGCTGAAGCTGATTACAGAGAGGTAAATAAATGTGCCTACCTAATTGCTTATTTAAAAAAAAACCCGACCGCGTAATTTAAATTTCTACTGATTTTCTAATTTGAATCGCACGACCGCAACGAGTGGTCCAACCACTCGAAGTGGGAGACCGACGACGTCGAACGAAAATCAGTTGAAAGCGCTCGATGTGGGCCGAGTGATTCAAAAATAGGGTTCATAATTTAGGCACACTTATCCCATATCCCTTAGTTAGTTTTTAGAAAAGTTTTTTTTTTTTTTAAATATTGAAAAGTGTAACTGCATTATAATATCTCGATGATTTTCAACTTTTCATGAAGATGCGGATATTTACAGAATTGCTCCCACAGTATAAATGGTTTATCAGCCATAGTTATTTTAAAATAACCATGTTTGGTACTTCTGGCTAAAAGTTAGGATTAGAATATGGTAGCCAAAATAAAATGCTTAGTTAGGAGGTAGATAAATTAATAAATAAAAATAATAAATAAATAAATTTTATTTCCAAATTAATAAGTATGTACAAAAATTACTTAAAGTCAAATTTTGATATAAATCTAAATTACACAAATGCCTGAACTAGGAAAATCCTGTATCTCATGGCGCTGTCTGAAACCTTATATTATGTCCTGCAATTTACGTTTACTATTTACAGAGATGCCGCTCTGCTACTCCTCATCAGAAGATCGGTCCTCAGTAGCTTCAGGAGCTTTCAACACGTAGAGTCCATTTCACAAAAGAAGTCCCCGATGTCAACAATAACTTATTCTACAATTTAATTTCAATAAAGGAACTATAATGTCTATGGCATACTCGATTTTGTAGGTCCTTTATTCATTCTGGTTTATTCTGGTCTCTGGAGTAGGGGCATAGTCATGGCAGATATAGGTTTTATGGCATAAACATACCTACTTATTTGCTCTAATGTTTTTCCTAGGTGGAAATAGTCGACTACGTGTATGGCGGCGGCGGATCCTTTTCTCTTACGCTATAAAATAAATATGTCACCGAATTATAGCTAAAATCTATTATACTGAACTTTTTTCGTGTAATATACTAAAGGACTTTACAAAAAATATTTATAACGATTTTTGGTATGCACTTGCCTACTCAATTTCCACTATTAACAATGGTTTATAAATTTTGTAATTATACTGCGTGTTTGATAATTTTCTGTATTTTCATACCTGATTATTTTCAATAAACTTCTGTTTTGAATTATGTGTTTGATTTATTACCGAATTACCTACCTGGCCGCTTTCCAGCCCCAGGGGCGACAAATATAAATAGTACTTAATCGAAAAAAAAACATCGCGATATCGTTGTTTAAAATTTAACTATTGTATGGGAGCCCCCCTTAAATACTTGTTTCTTTTTGTTTTTAGTATTTGTTGTTATAGCGGCTACAGAAATACCTACATCATCTGTGAAAATTTCAACTGTCTAGCTAACACGGTTCATGAGATATAGCCTGGTGACAGACGGACAGATAGACAGACAGACAGACAGCGAAGTCTCAGTAATAGGGTCCCGTTTTTACCCTTAGGTACGGAACCCTAAAAAAACCTATTTAAGAGGATTTTTTCTCGGCGACCCTATCGTGTGTGGGGTGTTGCTACATAGCTCCTTATAAACTGCTTAAAAATCATTGAGAAATTTGAAAAACCATTTTTATGGTTCCGTACCGGACCGTACGTAAAATCGGGACCCTATTACTGAGACTTTGCTGCCTGTCTGTCTGTCACCAGGCTATATCTCATGAACAGTAATAGCTAGACAGTTAAAATTTTCACAGAAGATGTATTTCTAGTATAACAAAACTAAAAACAATGTAAAACAAATATTTAAGAGGGGCTCCCATACAACAAACGTGATTTAGTGACAGAAAAACGGAACGATACCGCGATGTATTTTGACTACTTGCGTCATCTAGTGAGACTGGAGAAAGACTGGCGCTAATGGAAATTGTAACGTTCGCGTTGCGTTCTTATATTGGTGGGTCCGTAGTTCCGTACCCAATTATGATAGTGGTACGGAACCCTTCTTGTGAGAGTCTCGCACTTAGCCGGGTTTTATTTTAAGGTTCCGTTTTTGAAATAAAATACCTACTTACCACATTTTAGAGTGATGTGCACTCTAACGGCCAAATCGTCTTCCTCCTCTTCTTCCTCCTCATCTGAGTGATGTTCCTTTGCAGCCCTCTAGAGCCAAGGGTCCGCCAAATAAAATCCCAAATTATTTGGGGTTGGCACAGTAGAAAAGTCATCCATCAGTCCTCCCTCACTGACTATACCTACTGCAAGTAGATTTGGCAAAATTAAGTGCAGTCGGCCGCCTGCCTGACATGACACCAACCGTCATTGGAAACAGTCAAGTTTAATGTGGTCGGAATACAAGACACAAAGATGATGGATGTTCTGTAATGTTATATATCCTGAGTTCGTTGATTGAAAAGCGGTTAGGTACATACTCATCTCCGAAACTACTGGACAATTCAATAATTCTTTCACCATTCTAAAGCTACATTATTAAGGAGTAACATTGGCAACTTTTGATCCCGACATTCTTACGAGATCGGGACTATCGCGGGTGAAACCACGGAACGACGACTTGACTGTTTTTGTATCTGCAAATAACTTGCAAATATTCTAGTCTAGACCAGGTCTAGACAAACAGAATCTTTCGGAGGTTGTTAAGTGAAAAAGTTTTGTTTTTGCTTCCACTTGGAAAAAAAAAGTTGAAGTCATTCTATTAAATGTCAATGTCAAAATAGTTTCTTCCCGTCACTCTGTCAATGTGGTACTTCGGTCGGTGTGCGGTGCACTTTGTTTACAAAATAAAATAAAGTTATTTCAAAAAGATTTAATAAAGATAACTTTATCTGCTAGTTTTTATAATTAAGTGGGAACAAAATGGTGACATCCAAGGTGAGTTTTCGCTAGAAAAATAATTACCTTGTGACTTATTTTAACGTCACAGTCGTAATACCTATTTGTTTTCCTTCATTTAATTTTTAACACACTAGCTGCGCCCCGCGGTTTTACCCACGTAAGTCTCTATCTCGCGGGAATATCGGGATAAAATAAAAGGTTAATCCAGATCTCCAGCTATCTGCATAGTTACAAAGTTTCGTGACATTTGGTTTAGTAGTTTTTGCGTTAAAGAGTAACAAACATAGGTCGGTACTCGTTTACTTACTTACACACAATTTATCACATTTATAACATTAGTAGGATAGTATTTAAAGTAGGACCTTGGGAAGTTCTAATTATTTGCATACATTTGTTCATAGTAGCTTCATTATATGTATCACAATTCTAAAATCTGTGAAAAAATAATATGTGCCTGGCCGTTTCGTTATCGCAAGAACTATTGTTTCACAGAAAACCCATGCAAGGTATTGAAATGGCCAGCCACATATTTTGGCTAAGATTTTCAGTTTGTGATTGTGAAGTAAGGTGCTTGTGGAGTTGGGGCGTGTAGCTTGGCTATACATAACATCTGATAACATTTTGACCGTGCACATCATATGGTCTCACTCTCGTCTTGGCTATATGTTACATGAAACTGTTATTAGCAGGATAACTTTATTACTCAAGTTTGTTTCCTTCCTCTTTGCAGAAAAACATTTCCGTAGGTAGGTATGTTAAAATAGGCTATGTTAAAATGTTACATAATAAATAAATAAATATTGCATCTTTACCCACAGCACAATCTAGCTCCAAACTAAGCATTAGGCTGTTACTATGGGTACTAGATAATGGATAAACTACATATTGAGGAGTGAAAGGGAAAACATATGAAGCGCCATTTTGTTAAATTCAGGAGACCAATTTAAAGTTTAAATTTTTAGAATAAAAATACTTTCACTGATTGGATGGGATCGGTGGATGGTGGCATGCAAATATTTATGCTAAGAAATAAATAAAAATAAATAGTATAACCCCATTTTAAAATTTGTAATCAATATTTCACCTATCTTTCAGCTTGAAGTCTTAGTAGATTTTGGAGCGAGTCCAGACCAGCAAATTGTGGATAAGACCCTGAAGGCTTTGAAAGGGGAACAAGGTGTCAGCACTGCTGTGTACAAAGATGGGGCCATTATGGTAGAGACCACTCTGCCAAACCAGGTGGTGTTGGATGTTGTCACATCCAGTAGTGGGAGAAGGGCTGTTCTGCAGGGATTCGGAGGTATCTTCATCATATCAATACAAATATTATAAAGATTAGATTTAAACATTATTTCTTGTTGTTAATCCACACTTAGGAAACCACATCATTTCTATGTAATATGGGAAGTTACAAGCCGAGTTGAACTGCAAAGTTCGCAGGTAAATGTTACTACGAGGCCTTACTCGCAAAAACACACGAGGAGGTGCTTTCTTAACTTCGACCTGGCGGGATGGCTACCCGTGGGAAAGCGGTCAAAAGCGTTGGTTTTTTTTCAAATTTATTAGTCCTAGGATAAACCACGGTCCGAAGGCATGGGATATTCGCCAATGCGGGGTAGGCTCCCGTGGCGTCTTAAGCCCTCTAAGAAATCACGTACAATGGCCCAATTGTGAGGCTAAATGCGGAAAAAGGCTCAGTGAAACTAACTAACTATATATTTTTAATAGGGCGCGAAAACAGCTCGCAGTGCCATACAAAATTTAATTTATTATTTTACAGACTCAGAATCAGCAGTAGCGATGGTATCTTCACAATCGTGCTGCCCCGGGCAAGTCTTGGGCGTCATTCGATTCCAACAGGTCAATATTTTACATTAAATAAATAAATATTGTACGACATTACACACAGCTTAATCTAGGCCAAAGTAAGCAATGATTTATAGAAAACACCCAGCGCAGAAAAAAATATTTATTTTCAATCATAAATACTTGCGCCCGCGGGCATCGAACCCGCAACCACATATAAAAAACTTACGCTCAGTTTCACCCGCGTAAGTCCCGTGAGAAATTCGGGATGTTCCAGCTACCTACGTACCAAGTTTTATCACAATCGACTCAGCTGTTTTTGCGTGAAGGACCAACAAAACACGCACGCACTCACAAAGTTTCACCTTTATAAAGAAGACCGTTCAAAATGGACCAGCTATGTTCCACAGATATCATATTCGGCACTTCAAACAATTTGTTACACGAACTTATTTCAATCGCAAGTTATGAAATATAGATTATTCGATTGATAACGTAAACTTAAAGCCATGGTGTTAGTATTTTCGTCCTACTCTTGATAAGTTAAAAGATATTGAATGTTAAAGTTTCATATTTGGGAGTGTTCACACAGAACACCTCCAGATGTCGTTACTTGTCTCGAATATCCATAAATCTTAATTTGTAAAACCAATAAATGGCTACAGAATTCCACGTATCGGTCCAGAATTTATAAAGAAAATAATTATTTTTAACTAATAAGATTTATTGACTAAAAGATGACTTGACTAACTGCCATATTGGTATACCAATTCAGATTTATGGATATTCAAGACAAGTAACGACATCTTGTGGTGTTTTGTGTGAACACTCCCAAATGTGAAACTTTAACATACAATATCTTTTAACTTATCAAGAGTAGGACGAAAATACTAACACCATGGCTTTAGTTCGCATAAATCAATTGAATTAAGGTACCTCTAACCCCCAGGTAAAATCCCTAAGGAAAAACGCCGATCTTCTTGAGTAAACTAAAAGGTTTGTCCACCAGGTGGGGGGGACGCTGTTGGCGGACGGCAGTGTGGACAGTCTGCCCCCGGGGGGGCACGCGGTACATGTGGCCGATGGGGGGGATCTCACTGAGGTAATTACTGCGAAAACCTGGTTAACTGTTTTTTATTTCTGACAGAAGTCTTAGGGCTTGCATTATCCGTTAACATTTGGCTATCCGGATAGTCCGGATATTAAAATTTCATTAAACGTATATCCGGATATTTTTCGGATAATTCGGATAATTTTAGAAATTCAATAAAATTAAGCAAAAAACCTTACAACTTAGTGTAAGTGTAATTTAAATATTCGGAAAGCAGTTAAAGTATTATTTTTTATTAAAATTTAAACTAAAATGTGATTATTTACTACTAAACATGAATCTAATTGTTACCTACTGATGTTATTGCAAATATATGTAAATAAATAAATATTGCACGACGTTACACACAGCGCAATCTTGCCCCAAACTAAGCACTAGGTGCGTACTATGGATACTAGACAACGGATATATACTAAATATTATACATTTTTTTTTGTAAATACATACATATGATACATAGAAAACACTGAATATCCCATGTCTTCGGACCGTGGTGAGTCCTAGGACATGTTGGTTTCCTCACGATGTTTTTCCTTCACTGTAAGAGCGATGTTATTAGCGCACATACCTTTTTCCTCAAGAAACATCTGGATTCGAACCCACGACTCTCAGAATGAAAGCCGGGGTATCTACCACTAGACCAACACCGCTCTCTATGTACTTCTATATGTATACTTATGCTAATATTATAAATGCGAAAGTAATTATGTCTGTCTGTCTGTTACGCTTTCACGCCTATACCGCTGAACCGATTTTGATGAAAAGAGATAGATACGACCTTGGAAAAGGACATAGGCTACTTTGGATCCTTACGCGGTAAAACCGCCCGTAATATACGTTTCCTAATACTTTAGAATAGTATTATCAAAGTTTGTCATGTTGCCTATTGTGGATGCGTTTTGCGTGTTACAGGGTTGTAGATCAATAGGAGGGCCGTACAACCCCTCGGCGAGCGGTGACGGGGGCTCCGGAGCCCCCGGGGGTCACCTCGGGGTCATCACGGCGGGGGACGACGGGAGGTCACAGTTCCGGCTTGTCAAACAGGGACTAAAGGTTAAAATACATTTCATGGTTTTATTAGGGTTCCGTACCCAAAGGGTAAAAACGGGACCCTATTACTGAGACTCCGCTGTCTGTCAGTCCGTCTGCTGTCCCCAAACTGTATCTCATAAACTGTGATAGCTAGACGGTTGATGTATTTCTGTAACTGCTATAACGACAAATACTTAAAACAGAATAAAACGAATATTTAAGGGAAGTTCCCATACAATAAACCAGATTTTTAAATTTGAAACACACCAATTATTTTTACTAATCACAAGGTATGAATAAATGCTAATGTTAAGTTACGTTGTCAAGGATTATTTGTACTGACAATGGTACGGATTACGGAACCCTTCGTGCGCGAGTCCGACTCGCACTTGGCCGGTTTTTTAATTTGACTACGACCCAGGAGTTAGAGAGAGACCGAAACATTCGCTGCACCCCTCCCAAATTGTATGACCCGGAATGTGCATCTGTGCAGCGAGTGAGAAACTAGTATAGTTAACTAGTAGTACTAACTAGTATAGTAATACCACCATGTACTACAGACAAACACTCGTAGTATATGGTAGTCTCAAATTAAATTTTTATTTTTTTGTTTGTTACGTAATCATCATTTCTGACAAGCGTACTTTTAATGGGGTGGCACACGCAAAGCTGTGAGCAGATGGCGCTGGCATCGGATGATCTTTTTTTTTTGTTGATGGTCCCCTACGAATGAAAACGCCGAGTTTTTTTTTTCTTTCGGTCTGAGACTGATATGGCCAATTTGGCGCCGAGAGTTGTAAAAAACACCTGTTGACAGTTCTTAATTCAAACCTAAGATCATTCGACTAACGCCCTCTTCCGGGATAAAAAGTTAGTGTTCCTCCTCATTAGACTTCTTGTGAAAACATGATTTTTAGTTGTCCTTTTTAGTTTTTAAGCTGTTAACTGTTTGTTTTACTATTAAATAAAAAAAAATAAAAAAAAATATAGGTATTGTTTATTTCCAGCTATCAGAGATAATAGGACGAGCGGTAGCAATAACGGATCGTGGAGAGAGTCGGACTGAGAGAGATGGAGATACGGACGATCCGTAAGTGTTGCGCATTATTACCACCTCTGTGGCGTAGGGGGAAGACCCGACTGCATTGCAGGAGGTTGCGGGTTCGATTCCCATAGGGTACAAGTATTTATGCTTAAAGATAAAATATTTGTTTCCGGTCTGGGTGTTTTCTATGTATTATATGTATGTATGTATTTACAAAAATTGTCTTTGTACCCATAGTACAAGTCTAGTGCTTTGTTTGGGGTTAGATTGCGCGATAAATGCATCTTCGTGCAATATTTATTTATTTATTATTATATTTTACAGGATTGTTTTTTTTTTATTAAAAAAGTTTAATCTACTGCAATAGTAGCATTTATCATAATTATTAATTACAGATCATGTTCTAATTTAAAATTTTCGTATACAGACAAACATAAGCTTTGATGCTTGTTGAACGCTGTGATGGATATCATTTTGAACACTGTTAGATATTTTTTTTGGGGTAATTAACTATTTTTATTAAAAATTAGGCATTTGTCTTGATTTACTATATTAAATTTGTTTCCAGGATTTGATCTTTATCAGCAACACTATCGATCGGTACAAAAATATAGGGTGTTTCCTGGCTAGTGTACTGAATATGCCATTTTAGTTTTAGTCAAATCGGGGACGCGACTCCTTTCAGAATTTTTCACTATCTCATAAAGTTTAGAATATCCCTCTGAAGGCCCGTTTAAATGGTTCAAGGCCTGTATATATCTGCGGTTGACCAACTCTCATATATTAATTTCTTTATTACAGAATAGCTTGCGGCATAATAGCGCGTTCGGCCGGTGTCTTCCAAAATCCAAAACGGATATGTCTCTGCGACGGCGTTGTCGTTTGGGATGAAAGGGATAGGCCGTTAGCGGGGAGGGGGCGGAAGCCCTGCTGTGGGGGGGATGGTAAAGATAGTGTGAAGGGGGGGAAACCGTGTTGCAAAGTGTGATTGTGTGTGCTTAAAGTGTAAAGTGGGTCATGGAGGGTGATAAAGGAGGGGGGGGGTGAATTGGGTACCTGAGTTAAAAAAAACGTAAGAGGACAGTCTACCCACTCTTTCTCCATACAAACGTAGTCGACTGTTTCCTCCCTGGATTAAGAAAGACATTAGAGCAAATATGTTTATATTATAAAGCCTATATCAGCCATGACCTACGTTTTGGTTTTTTTTTATCATTTTCTAATTAGAATAGAAATAAATATCAGAAAAAATGGAAAATAAAAAAATACAAAACGTACGGACATGGTCTTGGCTGACATTGGATTGATTGCATAAACATATTTTTTCTAACATCTTTATCCAGGGAGGAAACAGTCGACTACGTTTGTAAAGTTTGTATGGAGAAAAGAGTAGGTAGACTGTCCCCTTAACGTATATTTATTAATGCTGCTTATTTTTTTAAATGCGTTTAAATTCTAGTCCTGCGGGATTCAAACACGCGACTACTGGTAATCCGAACCAGCGCGTTTGACTGCTTCGCCACGGGTAACCCTCCCGCTAGGCCGGAGTTAAGAGAATAGTCTCCATTCTCTTTCTCCATACAAACGTAGTTTAAATTTTCCTCCCTGGATAAAGACATTACAGCAAATATGTTTATGCCATAAAACTTATATCTGTCATGACAATGCATCTACCTTTTTATTTTTTTCATTTTATATTTTTTTTTTTTTTATTATTATTTTAATTAGAAAATAAAAAAAAATAAAAAGGTAGATGCATAGTCGTGACAGATATAAGTTTTAAGGCATAAACATATTTGCTCTAATGTCTTTATCCAGGGAGGAAAATTTAAACTACGTTTGTATGGAGAAAGAGAATGGAGACTATCCTCTTAAGAAAGCACTTCTCGTGTTCTTGCGAGTAAGGCCTCGTAGTGACATCTACCGGCGAACTTTACAGTTCAACTCATGCAGTTTGAAAGCATATTTTGAAAAAAAGCAGTGTTTCCTAAGAAATAATGTATAAAATAAAATAGGTATGTATATTTGATGTTTAAAATAAAACAAGTTATATATTTTTAATCAGTTTCTTTATTGAGTTTATCCTAAATATTTAACTGTAAACGCTTAACATATCATTAAAAGAAGAGCATAATTCTCATAATATTATAAGTATACGAAGCTGATATCTAAGATAAGAACACATTTTTCACATTTCCTGTGGTTTTACACGTTTTACACAACTGTCAGAGATTTACACATAATACGTAAGTATTACTATTATTTGTTTTTTTTTTTTACATATATTTAAATAGTAAGTATATACTACATATACTTTTTACAAAATTTTATTTTTTTTGACACTTATATATGCATATTTACACATATTCTGTGATTTTTAACTTAATTCAGTGCTTTTTTTTTTACAACATTTTCTATATTTTCTGCTTTCACACTTCTGCCTGTGCCAGTGCCAGTCAATATGTTTTTTTTATACTTTTTTTCTGTCTTCTGTGATTTTGACACATACTACGAGTTGGTATATCAAAAGATAATTATAGTGCGTTTAATCTTTAATTACCTATGCCGTCATGTTGGTAGCAAAACAAAAAAGTCTTGCCTTATTATCTTGAATGTGCTATACCCTAAACCTTGAATACAAGAAGATTCGTTTATTCATTCTTCATATACGAATCTCCCTTAATTCAAGGTAGCACATTCATTTTTTTGTATTTTGCACTTTTTTGTTTTGATACCAACATGACGGCATAGGAATTTAAAGATGAAACGCACTTAGTTAATATTGTTTACCTACGCTTTAATACATTAGGTATTAACATTATATTATAATAAACTAGCTACGTCCCGCAGTTTCACCCGCGTTTTCCTTGTCCCGTGGGAATATCGGGATCAAAGCCTATGTTACTCAGGGTGAATAGCTTTCTAATGGTGAAAGAATTTTTAAAATCGGCCCGGAAATAAAAAGTTTTTAAGTTTATTCATAACAAACATACAGACACGCAAATATAAATCTTTATAATATTAGTGTAGAAATAGCGCAGTCGTATGAAATGTCCGTCTTTACACATTTGAAATCCAGTCACGCTATCCCTGTCGCACATTGCCGAAACGGCTAACCGTTTATACTTTTATAGTATTTGGGTTATATAAGCGAAAAAGGGGGTTGTTTTAGATGTCTCTAGGCGAACCACATTTGTTCTACGACTTTTGAAAATTCGAACTTTTTTTGAGAATTGAAGTGTTTGACTGGAAAATCAGCTGTTTTTGAAAGTAAAGGGACTTTGGTTAGATAACATAGCAGTAGTCAAAACTAAATAAACGGTCAACTTAAGTTTAAGTAACTTGTAAGTAACCTCTGACTTGAAACAACTTATTTAAAGTAAACATTTTCGCAAAATAGTTTTAATATTCTAAAGTCGTAGAGAACAAAATCCTAGACGTCGAAAATAAACGCCTTTCAGCTTATAACCACAGAACTTATAACGGTCCCCGAACTGTTTAATACAAGACTTAAAATGAAATTATTTTAACTTATATTACCATTTTTTTTAATATAAGTAAGCAATTAGTGTCCATGGATTTTGACTCCCGACATTTTTCTTCTAAACAAATATACCTAAATCACAATTTGGTTTCCTAAAAAAAGCAAACACAAGGTAACCTATTTCAAAATTATAATAATTTCACAACATTAGAAATATTTAAAGTAAAGATAACATTTTCTTATTAACTACGAACGAAACCCTAAAAACAAAATGCACGGCTGACACTGAGCTGTATTCGAACCACGCCACTTTTCTGAATTCGGGGATACGTAGTTCGAATCCCGCTCGGTATCGCGTTATGTTTTAGTTAGGTTTTTGTAGATGTATTTTTCCTTTAATATATTGTTTATGAATGCCCAGACTGGGCGACAATTTATTTTAAGTGCTTTAACCTGCCCTTAAAATAAATAGAATTAAATAAGTATTAAGACCTTGTTTTTATAAAGTGAGTAGTACCTATTTCAAGCCACAAATTCGAGCTTAAGGATACTTATCCCTACATGCTCCAGTCAGAGTTAGTTTTTAGGGTTCCGTACCCAAGGGGTAACACACAGAGTAAGTATAGGTAGGTACGGTAACGGAACCCTCAGAATTTTAGATCAAAAATGTCTACATAGAACCGTCAATATAAAAGGAAAAAGTAATAAATTAAGAGCTGTCGCTTTCAAATAAATGTATGAGTTTTTTGTTTACATTTTAGATCTAAGATTCTAGACAGTAAGTTAGACATTTTGTGACAAAATAATATGAAATTTGAATGTCATGGGACATACAAACTTCACAAACGTAGTCAACTGTTTCCTCCCTGAATAAAGTTATTAGAACAAAAACATGATCATGCCATAAGTCCTATATCAGCCATGCCATGACCATGGCCCTACGTTTTAATTTTCTAATTTTTCTGAATTTTATTTCTATTCTAGTTATAAAATGAAAAAAAAAAAACAAAAAGTAGGGGAATGGTCATGGCAGATATAGGTTATATGGCATAAACATATTTGCTCTAACGTCTTTATCCAGGGAGGAAACAGTCGACTACGTTTGTATGGAGAAATAGTAGATAGACTGTCCTCTTAACACTGTTCGCAAACCATGTGAGGTAATTATTGTACCCAAGCCTGGCTTAACCGATTATAGTGAAACTTCACCTGAAATGATCAGTTCAATCTACAGAAGAGTCAGTATCTTCGTTCTTCGTGCATATATGGAATGCGATGACGGGAATCGAACCTAGGACCATGCAGGATCCCATCCCGTAGAAGCACCATGAGTATCCGCCGGTCACGTCGCGTACCAATCCTGAAATTATAAATAAATTAGTTTAACACACAGTGTGCCGAAAAGTGGTTGTTCTATACTACGTTTTTGAATTCTAGTCTACAATCTGACGTTTTGGCTCTTTGTATTTGTCATTTTTTCTTTAAGAAGATGTGGCAAATCGTCTCCCTGGCTGCGCTCCGGGGTTTTAACTCTATAGTAAAGTAAAGTAAATATTTATTGTTTCGCTGTGACAAAGGTTCTTATAAACAAAAGTCCTTGGTACGTTCTGGATTCAATATGATGCGCTCTACGTAAGATACTGCTTTAGTATAGTAGGCGGCAGATTAGTTGTAACAAAATGGCGGATGCGCAAAAGTCGATTTTTCATAGAAAGCGCATGTAAAATGTACCTACTGCGCGAACTTTCCCCTTCCACGACAAAACTTTTCAACTTTCGTGCCCGTCACTATACCTCGGTGCATAAACTACTATTACGTACAATTCCAACGAAATTATTGGATTGTAAAATAATCTAGGACATGAAAATTGTAGAGGGAAGGGCGGCAAAAACTTTACAGCTTATGCCTTGAAAATTTGTAAATCCGCCTGTGGGCGCGTCGTCGGGGGAAGACCCGACTGCAATACAGAAGATTGCGGGTTCGATTCCCGTCGGGTGCAGGTATTTATGCTTAAGATAAATATTAGTGTCTGGTCTAGGCGTTTTCTATGTATCATATGTATAAAAATAAAAACCGGGCAAGTGCGACACTCGCGCACAAAGGGTTCCGTACCACTATCACAATTGGATACGGAACCCTAAAACGGTTTAAAACAACCAATTTTTAAATTTTATAGGAAAATATGAAATATTTATCTTCGATTCTTACTCCCATCAAACGACCGAATCACTAAAAAAAACCTTGGCACAAAGAAAATCTGAAACTTATAAGTAACTCTTTGGTAAGTAAGGCAGACTGGTATATTTGACAGATAGGGCAGCCATTTTGAATTCCATGACCAACTCGATTTGTCCTGACCAATCAGAAGCGACCTCACATTGTACTAAACTGCTTGTTATTTTTGAAACACGTTTGTTGTATGGGAGCCCCTCTTAAATATTTGTTTTATTTTGTTTTTAGTATTTGTTGTTGTAGCGGCTACCAAAACACATCTTCTGTGAAAATTTCAACCGTCTAGCTATTACGGTTCATGAGATACAGCCTGGTGACAGACAGACAGCGAAGTCTCAGTAATAGGGTCCCGTTTTTACCCTTTGGGTACGGAACCCTAAAAAGGTATATTATGTAGTACCTATATCCGTTGTCTAGTACCCATAGTACGCACCTAGTGCTTAGTTCGGGCTAGATTGCGCTGTAGGTAACGTCGTGGAATATTATATTATAATCGTCAGAGGTTACACCAACTTACCAGCAGTGGGAGGTACCGAGACAGCGGCTATGCTCTGAAACATGCGCACCAGGCCGTAGGAGGAGGCGATGCGAGCGGTGCCGAATGTGTCGGCTAGTAGCACCGGGACCAACAGGAACCAACACCCGAGGCAGAGCCCGTATGCACCTGTAAATATATCTAGTGAGTGCCGTTTCCCTTCGTAGGTCCCGATCCCGTGGGAATATCGGGATCAAAAGTAGCCTATGTTACCTACTCCTCGATAATGTAGCTTTATATTTGTGAAATAAATTTCAAATAGATTCAGTGATTTCAGAAAATACATAAATAAATGATACCAACGTTACCTCTTTATAATATTATAGTATAGAAGTATAGATAAGCCTAAAAAAGCAGTATTCCTTAAGTGTGGTAAACATACACCAAGAAATAATGTTTACATGTTTGGAATGTGTCATCTTATATTGTAATCATTTCCATGTAAATGGGAAATTACCAGCCGAGTTGAACTGCAAAGTTCGCCGGTAGATGTCACTACGAGGCCTTATTCGCAAGAACACGAGGAGGTGCTTTCTTAATGCTAGATGTGCCCCGCGGTATCGGTTGGTATTTATAAAGGTTGCGGGTTCGATTCCCGGCCGGTTGCAAGAAGGTATGCTTAAAAATAAAAATATTTGTTTCTGGTCTGGGTGTTATGTGGGTAATCAGTAATCATGTAATCAGTAATCTTTACAAAAATAAGTTTAATACATATACTACATTCGTGTCTGGTACCCAAAGCACAAGCCAAGTGCTTAGTTTGGGGCTAGATTGCGCTGTGTGTAACGTCGTGCAATATTTATTGAAGCTTAGCTTACCAGATGCAATAGCCAGCGCCCACCACGACGACAGACTTGGCAGTGATAACACCGCTATGCCGGCCACGAGGATACTGCACAGTTATTGAAGAATATTAGAAAATGTATCATTCACATCCACTAAACTCTATCTATCCAAGTACGCTGGAATTGCTATACCATACAAAATGACATTAGATCTTTGTACCGATTCGATTTGCGCCATGTTGCGCAGTTGTCGTGCGTTTTCTATGGGGTGCCACGCGCAAAGCTGTTTGCAGAGGCGCTGACATCGGATGATCTTTTTTTTTTTTCGATGATGGTCCTCCACCAATGGAAACGCCGAGTTATTTTTTTTTTATTCTTTCGGTCTCAGACCGATATGGCCAATTTGGCGCCGAGAGTTGTAAAAAAACGGGGCAAGTGCGACACTCGCGCATAAAGGGTTCCGTACCACTATCACAATTGGATACGGAACCCTAAAATGGTTTACAACAACCAATTTTTAAATTTTATAGGAAAATATGAAATATTTATCTTCGATTCTTACTCCCATCAAACGACCGAATCACTGAAAAAAAAAACCTTGGCACAAAGAAAATCTGAAACATAAAATAAACTCTTTGGTAAGTAAGGCAGACTAGTATATTTGACAGATAGGGCAGCCATTTTGAATTCCATGACCAACTCGATTTGTCCTCCTGTCCTTCCTGTCCTGACTCGACTCCTTGTTATTTTTGAAACACGTTTGTTGTATGAGAGCCCCTTTTAAATAATTGTTTTATTTCGTTTTTAGTATTTGTTGTTGTAGCGGCAACCGAAATACATCTTCTGTGAAAATTTCAACCTTCTAGCTATTACGGTTCATGAGATACAGCCTGGTGACAGACGGACGGACGGACGGACGGACGGACGGACGGACAGACAGACAGACAGACAGACAGACAGACAGCGAAGTCTCAGTAATAGGGTCCCGTTTTTACCTTTAGGTACGGAACCCTAAAAACACATGTTTGACAGTTCTTAATTCAAACCCAAGATTAATCGACTCGCGCCCTCTGCCGGGATAAAAAGTTAGTGTTCCTCCTCATTGAATGTGATGGTGACCGTCTCCGGAACTATTAGTTCCATGGACGGTCACCATCACTTTTAATAGTAAACAGCGCAACATGGCGCAGATCAAATAGGCACAAAATTCAGTGCGCTATGTCAAATCCAGTTGTAATGGAGATTAGTGATCACATCGAAACCACTCCAATAATGTAAGATTCACATTCCGGTTAATAAACGTGGAGTAAGGTCGGAGTAACTGCACAACTAGGCAGTTGTTCGCCTAGGCGAATAACTGTTGAAAGTGAGAGGAGGACTTGACGATTGACGACAAAATACACTTGTTGAAGTCGAAAGGGGGTTGTTCTAGACGTCTAGAACACCCCTATTCGCCTTATACGACCGTCTCCCGAAACAGTGTAAATTGCAACTTGCCTGACAATATACGCCTTCCTCCTACAAAAGAGATGCAGGTCACACAGCCAGCCCAGCCCGAGACGCCCGATCAGGTCTAACACTGCACTGATGGCCACTAGGCGACCTGAAACAATTACATAATAATATATACACGGTAGAATACATTCAGTTACTTATACGTTATGTCGTAGGATAATGCCATAAACAGGGATACCACGAAAATTATAGGGATTTCGCAAAACCACGGATAAAGATAGTATCGTCGGCTGTTATGAACTAAGCGCACGGATTGGTCAATCGGAACACCCAAAACAACATCTTCTCGATTGGTTGGCACGACATAAGCACCGAATATCTAATCCAACAGAACTACAGCTTCATACGCACCCGCGGCGGTAGGTACTTCACTAAATTCGCAGCTATGTGTGCGACTTCTCACCGCTTTCCGCTCGGGTTTGTCGAGGCCGCCCGAAGCGCCTACTCGGCTCACGTACGTGAACCGTCGGCACACTGTCGGTGACAGAGGTCACGCACACATAGCTGCGCATGTAGTAAAGTACCTACGCCGCGGGCGCGTATGAAGCTGTTGTTCTGGTGGATTAGATATTCGGTAACATAAGTCCCACGGACGCGCACAGTAGACCGAAGCGCCACGACTTCAGCAGAGATACGTCGAGATATCTAGATACATGCACTAGTTAGAAACAAAGGTAACCAACTCACCAGCATTGGACTTGGTATGTCCGAGTGCCACAGTATACGCAGGCAGGTAGTAGAGCGCGTACGGAGACCCGCACGACATGAGTCCCACGGACGCGCACAGCAGACCGAAGCGCCACGACTTCAGCAGGGACACGTCCAGATATCTACAGATAGATCCATACATTATTTATTTCTTATCGGTTATGAACCGATTATGGCCATTTGGAAAATAGCCAGTGTCAAGTATTGTATATTTGCCACTTATTTGCAGCTACAAAAACAACCAATTATGTATGTATATACTAGTATATGTCAAGTTAGGGGAGTCATTGTAAATGGCGGCTAGTTAAAATGACTTTTTCACGAGGTTTGGAAACAACGCTCAAGTCCATGTTTTGCACTGTTTTTCAGTTTTCATTAAACTTTATTAGCATGCCCCTGAAACTAACAATTTACGCGTGTTTTCACTTGGTTTCACGAAATGCAAATATTTATTACATCTTCTCAACACATTCCGTCCAAAAATCCTACATACATACATTATACCTACAAATAAGTGTCTTAGGCTATACGCTCAGCCATAACTTGCAGCAGAGGTGGGTTGTCGTAGCGTCGTCAATCTCTAACCATCGGTAGCCTGGGATGTTCCATCGGTAGCCTGGGCGGTTCTTGTCTCTGCGACCATCGGTTCCCAGGTTCCCGGTTCCCTTTTGGTCCACAACTCCATATCTAAGAGCAAGTTGCTGGTTGATCCTGGCTACCAAGTTACAGGTGCTAACATCTTGAAAAATACTGACGTAGAAGGGGTAGGTTCGCGCTGTCTGTACATTTATGTGCGACTTCTATGAAAAATCGACTTCTGCGCTTTGGCATTTTTTTTTTTCAAGATGTTCGTCGGCACCTGTTTTCTGTGCAAATACTCAGCATTGACAAGACGAAGACAACAGGAAAAAATATGAGTGAGTGACTCTCTGGGATGGCGGCATGATCGAAAATTTATTAATTTACTTATGAGAGCGATATTTTTCAAACAACCTTCGTAGGCCATGTTGTAACATGCCTAGTCGTGTTAGATGGTAAATATACAAATGCAAAGATTCAGCGTATGAGTCACCGACGCAGGAAGACTAATTGGTAAAGTCAGTGCTCCCGGATTGAGTAAAGATGCGTTGTTGGTTCGAATCCCGCTCAGCGTCCATCGTGCGTTGTGTTTTTGCAGAAGTATTTTTCCTATAAAATATTCCTTATCTTTGTAGGCACATTCGGACGGTATGTTCTGCGAACATAGTGTTCATTACCTTGATATTTTATCAACGCAGCTGGTCGTCTTGACCTGCACCGGTTCCACCTTCGACTCCTCGTGGTCTACCTTCGTGACTGGCTCCAACTTGCTCTGGTAGAGGCGCGCGGGCAGCGGAGGCCGGATGTAAAGGGATCTGAGGGCATAAGAAAGTCTTTATGGAGATTCATTTAAAAAAAAGTTTTTTAGTCGTGACTACAATTTGACACATCTTTCTGAAGAAAATGAGAGAAACAAAGAACCAAAACATCAGATCGCTACACTATAGGTTCTTGTGCATATGTGCATTTGTCATCGTTTAAACAACTGTGAATGCAGCTTTATCTTTATGATTTATTTTGATTGATTTTCCCTATGGCTGTGGTTCAACAAGTTGAATCACGTGATAAATCAACAAAAGGAGACGTGTCAAGTGGGCGTGGTCGTGTTCGTCAACTTGAATTAGCGTTGATTTATTTTTCGAAAACCATTGCGTTTTGTCAGTAGGTAGTTATATACAAAAATTATCAATCCCCTCCCCGCCCCCCAATCATTTTTATGTAGGTAGGTACCATATAGCCAAGACGAGAGCGTGTATTGTCAAAAAGTTATGAGATGTCATGTACAGCCAAGCTTTAACTCTACACGCCACAGCTCCACCTTATATCACAATTACAAACTCAACATCTTAGCCAATCCAGCCAAGATTGGCTAAGATGTTGAGTTTGTTTCGCTACCTTGCATGGGTTTTCTGTTAAACAATAGTTCTTTCGTTAACTAAACAGTGTGTTTACCTGCTCAACTTCCTCCGACTGGCTTTATAGACGCAGGTGCTGTCGGTGGAGAGATCTTCCACCGAGTGGAGGATGGAGGAGGACCGCGTCGGACGCAGCCGGAGACGGATCACCTCGCGAGGGAGACCTGGGGACACAGACACTTGACGTTTTATCCAGGACATTTACACCTCCCAACGATTGACCCCACCGGGACGAGACATAAAGTTATTGGAAATAAATATAGTGGGCGGCAGATTAGTTGAAACAAAATGGCGGATGCGCAAAAGTCGATTTTTCATAGAAAACGCATGTAGAATGTACTGCGCAAACTTTCCCCTTCCACGACAAAACTTTTCAACTTTCGTGCCGGTCACTTGATTAACGTCGAGATGACGGGGCCAACTCTTCAATACTAAAATTTTAAATTGTCAGATTTAGTACCAAATACCACGGAAAACTTTTGGAGCTAACAACCCAAGGCTTAGTTAGCTCCACCAGACGTATTGTCCTGTTATTTCCTCTGGGCATGGCTGACTAGGTTGGGGGGGTGGTACCTATAGGTGCTGGGCAAGCCTACTCCACATCCAATGTCCCGGGACATTGTTAGGTGGAGTAGGCTTGCCCCAAATTTCATCTCTCTACTGTCAGTGGTTTAGCCTATGCGTTGATCAGTCAGTCAGTAAGGAGTCCGGACAAAGCATTTTATAGATATACCTAGATAACCGAATGCATTAACAGCCCTCCGTAAACAAACAGCTTTAACATCTGCAGCTGCAGCGGCAATATTCCAGCAGGAAGCACAGAAGGAGATAGTTTAGCTAACTTACCAACAACACCTAGAACATCCAGCCCTTCTGAATCTTCAGAGTCGGATAGTTGCGAAGGCAGAGGGGGACGAGCAACCTGGAAATAAATAAATATTGCACGACGTTACACATACCGTAATCTAGCCCCAAACTAAGCACTAGGTGCGCACTATGGGTACTAGACAAGGTAGGTACTACATATTTCACTTTTCTTTTGTAAATACTTACATAATATGACACATAGAAAACACCCAGATTACAAACAAATTACTTATTTTTAAGCATAAATACTTGCACCCGGCAGGAATCGAACCCGCAACCTTCTGCGTTGCAGTCGGGGCTACAGAGGCCATCAAATATGTTTCATTTAGTAATTACTAGCATCACCCCACGGTTTTTACCCGCGTAAGGAATGACAACCTAAGTATTCTAAATCGGAAAGTCAAATGATCCAACGGGAAAATGAACACCTGTGTCGCTTTAAAGATTTGTGACTCTTTCTAACAAGGATACTAAATTGAAAAGTCAAGGGTAATCAAATCACCTCAATAAGACTAGGATGGAAGATCTCCGTGATGAGCTTGCTACGTTTCCCCTCATCATGGTGATGGTCGAGGTTCAGATCCGTATCAGGACGGAACAGGCTCTGGAGATGGTTGTCCCTGTGGGGTGCTTCTGTTTTCCCTGGGGGTACAACGGTTGAAATCAACATGAGTAAATTCAAACCAAAGACACACCGTGTAGCCGTGGCTTAAAACAGGGTTACCCCATCTATTCCCGTGGGTGTCGTAAAAGACGACTGGGAAAGACTAACAAACCTTGAATTTACTCCGCGCGGTGGCGGATAAACTGCTTGCAGCAACACCCACGCAAAGAGATAGGGTAATCTTATTCCATGCCGAGGATACCTACAGACCTATCTCCTCCTCCCCTATCTTATCTTATACTATCTCTGCCTGCTTGCCAGAGACCCGGGGCAAGTGGGTTTCGGAGGGAGAACTAAGGGTCTCCCCCTTTGGACCAGGGTACCGCGGGGTTGGGCTAACCCGACAACCTGAACGGCCGCATCTATTGGTGGCTTAGTAGAAACATGTCGCCCAACATAGAGGTTTGGCTTTAACAGCTCCGATACCACACAGGATATGTGGTAGGTGGCTTCTCTGCCGGCCCCAGCGAGGTTGTCGTTAGCTCCTTTCCGAGGAACGAGTGGTGAGCGGCTTCATTGCTCCGGTACCAGGGAGTGCCGTGCCGGGCACGAGGTAGCTCTCCCTTAAGAGAACCGAATCTAGTATTTGGGTACACGATCTGTCTTTATCAGATCCCTGACGGTTGCCCCTGGAAGTGGCCTGACGGTACAGCGGACCCCTCTCTTTATACCCTTGCTGGTCATAGCTGGGGACTCTATAACATATATGCATATTGCGTTGTCCCCCTATCTTACCTTCTTGTATGTCCTGCAAGAGGGTGGTGTGCTCAGTGGTGGTGGTCGTGGGAGGGGTGTCAACTGTGGAAAGCAGTGACGGCGCCGGCCGGTACAGCGAAGCGGCCACGCACACATGAAGCATCCCACCACCTTTTAACAATTGTAGAAAACATGTAGGTATTTGAAGCTTAAGGTTCGGACGAACGTCACACGAAACTGAAAGAAGATCGGCGTTTTTCCTTAAGGATTTTACCTGGGGGTTAGAGGTACCTTAATTTTATTTTATGTGCCATCGCAAATTACGAGACATGGATTATTCAATTGATTTATGCGAACTAAAGCCATGGTGTTAGTATTTTCGTCCCACTCTTGATAAGTTAAAAGATATTGGATGTTAAAGTTTCACATTTGGGAGTGTTTACACAAAACACCACAAGATGTCGTTACTTGTCTTGAATATCCATAAATCTGAATTAGTGTACCAATATGGCAGTTAGTCAAGTCATCTTTCAGTCAATAAATCTTATTAGTTAAAAATAATTCTTTTCTTTATAAATTCTGGACCGATACGTGGAATTCTGTAGCCATTTATTGGTTTTAAAAATTCAGATTTATGGATATTCGAGACAACGACATCTGGTGGTGTTTTATGTGAACACTCCCAAATATGAAACTTTAACATTCAATATCTTTTAACTTATCGAGAGTAGGACGAAAATACTAACACCATGGCTTTAAGTTTACGTAATCAATCGAATAATCCATATTTCATAACTTGCGATTGAAATGAGTTCGTGCAACAAATTGTTTGAAGTGCCGAATATGATATCTGTGGAACATAGCTGGTCCATTTTGAACGGTCTTCTTTGAGCTTTAGACTGCATTTTGTAAATATCTTTACTTTCAGATTGTATTGCCATGACTTACCTAATAACAATACGGTCCCATGCAGGCCATACATATCGACAAGCTTTTCGATCAGCATCGGGAACACGAAGCTGCCTGCAGCCGTCCCGCTCACACATATGCCATTCGCTAACGCACTGAAACACGTTAACGAAATGAATAACTAAATCCGTTACCAGTTTGATGTGCAAATACATACATTTTTTACGTATAGAAACCACTAAGAAATTAGAAACAAATATGGATGGTCCCCATATTCGATATCTGCTGGGGTCCTTGTCCCCAGCAGATATCGAATATGGAACCTTCTTCGTCGCAGTCGGGGGTTACCATTACCACATTATTTATGACGGATACTTTATAACAGTGTCGAGGCGCCAACGACTAGGTAAGCTGTATACAGTGGCCGGCCAACAAGTTAGAAAACTTTGACATGGAAGGGTAAAATTCGCGCAGTTGATTTTACATGCGACTGAAAAATCTTCTCTGCGCATCCACCATTTTTTTCTAGATGTTTACTGGAAATTATACTATATTGTATCCCCTTACTCTCCTCTCCGTCACCTGCCCCCTCACCTCCCACTCTCAAACTATTTCCCTCCCCCTCCATTACCTCCTCCCCGGCCACCTCCCCTCATTCCTCCACTATCCCATAAATTGTGTCCCTGCAATGCCTGAACAAGGCGCATGTCAATAACTTATAGTATTACAGCTTGGCTGTACATTAGCTCTTAATAAAGTTACTTGATGTTTGCAAATCTCCACTAATATTGTGTGTTTGTATGTTTGTAATGAATAAACTCAAAAACGAATGTGCCGATTTCAAAAATTCTTTCACCATTAGAAAGCTACATTCACTCTGAGTAACATAGGCTACTTTTGATCCCGATATACCACGGGATCGGGACTTACGCGGGTGAAATAATAAACTGTAAAAACTTTTCATAAATCGCTAAAGGGAGAACTTGAACTCACCGATGCTTATCAAAATACTGCGACACGATGACGATCCCTGGAGTAGTCGATAGACCACCGCCAATACCTGAAATTGTATTCGACAGATCTATAAAAATAGATAACTACGGTGGTATTCTATAAAAATCCAATTTTAAAACGCCGCTGTGAGATGGTTAATCTTCAGAATTAACCGTTTGCAACTTACCAGTCATAACTCCGAAGCTCAACAGCAGATGCAAGAGGCCGGTGCTGAAATAGGCGAGCATCAGACCGCCGGCACAGAACAGACCCCCAATGAACACCACCAGTCTACACGAGTACTTTTCGCATAGAGCCGAAGATAGGGGGGCTGGAATTTAAAAGTGGCCGTGAAGAAATTGTATACTTGGGACAAAACAATCTAAACGAGTAGAAAGTTAGGTATCAGAAATTTTCTGCAGTGCGTCTGCCACACACTCCTTGAGCGAAGCGAGGGAGTTATGAACATAGAGTTCTGAGTGCAGCGTTGGATTTAAGATGCCAAAAACGGCGCGCTTTATTTCTGTGGTGAATTATAGTCTACTTTACTGCGAGACAATAAAACAGGCTACAAAAATAAGTATTCTGATACGGAAATTCTCTTAGTAAGAAAAAAGTACAGCCATTTAGACCCCCGAATTAAACTCTCATATGTCAGATGCAAGTTTCCCAAGTTACCGAGCGCTAAGCACAGCGTCGACAGCGCCGCCGGAATCCAAGAGGCCACACTCTCCGAGGAGTCAGGGAACGTTTCCATTATCTCCACGTATAGCACTCCATACGACTTGAAGAGGCCAGCCACCCAGAACTGCACCATGAACGCTCCGAACACCACCACCCACCCGTACCCTCCGTCAGGGGGGGAGTTCCTGGGCGGAAAGACAATATATAGTATAATCCAATTTTTCGGTAGTATTTAGTTAGTATTTTAAAAAGGAAAAAGATTTAAGATTATACTATACTAACATGAACAATGGCGGATGCCCACAGGAACAACTAGATGGCGTTACTAGTACGAAATCCAGAATCACACTATCAACATTCTTTCCGAGATAAGCTCATATAGGTACAACCTTGCTTTTTATGTATTCTGTGGTACAACTCTCGACGAAACATCGTCGGGCCGCGGCCTACCGGGCAAAACCATCTGCCCGGTGGAAGATCTTTCCTTTAGAGGTACACACGATCTCGTACGTCCAAAAATCTTATTAGCAAATTTCTTTATCAAGTTGTTTAAAATAATAGTTGAAGAATAATAATAATTAATAAACACACGATTTATCGTATTTTTCGATCCGATCGCCCACGTAGTACGCTGCGTAAGAGAGCCTTTTGGTTATTGACCATACCAACTGCAACTGTCGTCGGGCGTTGAAAAATGCTTAATAAGTTTAATAAAAGCAACGCGATATTAACCGAAAAATACGATAAATCGTGTGTTTATTAATTATTATTATTCGTAGTACGCTGCGTTAGATATGTTCACACTAACATTGTTATTGTATCGCGGAAGTTACGGCTTTGCCAATGACGTCACACAAAACAAAAAGCATGCAGGTGGCTACACGGCACGTCACGTGACTTCTTAGCGCGTCTAGAATACAATAACTCGCGAACCGTGTAGAAGCTAGCCGGCGGCGTCTACACGGTTTTTTGCGGAATAAGGCCGCTGGTCTGGGTACAATCAGGTCGACTCACTCGGCATGTTCGTCTGGAGGCGGGCGGTACCGTCTCGAGGCGGCCAGCAGCGGCCGCGCCGTCACTGACGACAGCGTCAGCAGGGAGTCCTCCTCCTGCTCGCAAGGCGACATCGCTGACAGATACGCACCCACTTGCTGTAACGTTCAGTTCATCTATTCATTACAAAGGACATCTGTGGTCACTCATAACATAACGGATTCGAATTTAGCAGCATGGCATATAACAAGCAGGTATTTGCTCGTTTAAAACGCTAGTAATAAAAAGCTGTAATCTACCGTTGCTAGTGGCAATTCGAGCAGCAGGCTGGGGGGGCGTTCCGGGCCGGGAGCCGACTGCACCGACAGCAGAGATCCTGCTTTATCCGGGGACAGGACCACCTGTAACAATCAGGATATAAATATCCTCGTATTTCATGGATGGTCCGACATTATAAACGACTTCCAAAAAATAGGAGGTGGGGAGCTCTGCGATGGTCCGATAGACAATAGGTGTGGACCTGATGAGGTTCTTCGGAGTGATGAACACGCTCCTCAAAATCCATAAAATTTTTCACTTTCTAACAAGTGGATTTTAGTGACAGCCGAAAGGCACTAAAATGATGAAATAATAAAAAAAACTACCATCTTCAAAAACTGAGAAAAATAAATACTATTCCGTTTTAGCTAATCCGGCTTAGTTAGTTCGATGTAGCGGTGCAATCCAGACTTATGAACTTAACTTATAAAGATAACTATCTATCTGCTCACCTCTGTAACTGGCTCTGTGGGCAGATCAATAGAACACGAGAGCGGCGCCGAGGGCGGAGGTGCCGACGTACCAAGGAACTGCTCGTCCAGTTTTGATAACTCCTGCAGACAAATGTAACTATAGAAGCACCATGTTCTACCAAAACATGATTTTAATTCGACGGACCATCTATTTCGCTCCCATTTTTCTTCTCATCTGAGCGATGGTCCCGGTTGCATAATATTATTTCTCGGGAGCCCGGGATCCGCTAAAACCGCAAATTATTTGGTTTAGAGTAGGGTTCCCTAACTTATTTGAGACGCGCCCCCTTTCGACCATAAAAAAAATCCGCGCCCCCCCCTTCCTTCAGTCCAGATTATCAAGTCGGAATAAATATCAGTAATAGGATCCCGTTTTTACCTTTTGGGTACTGAACCCTAAAAAGGATTCGATTACAAAATAAATATTTATATTGCTCATTAAAGTTTTACAAAAGGTATTTGATAGGGTAGTACCAAATACGTTTAATACCTCCCGTGAGGTTAGCGCGGGGCCAGTCGAAAGGCTGTTATGTTCTTATTGAAGAATTGAAGTCCACTGAAGAATCAATATTATATTCTTGACATAGGCGTCAATTTCAAATAATTTCATTGGTCGTATTAAACAGTCTGAAATGCATTGTCTCAGCGATCGCAGGTGGCCCGCGCCCCCCACTTAGGGAACCCCTGGTTTGGAGCTTCAGAGTGCCGCGAGACGCACCAACTATTAGATAAACTGTGGCTTTAGCAAGGCCTTTCACAGCCTCTGTGACGTGGCGGGCTAAGGATCTGCAACGCAGAAAGTTGCGGGTTCTATTCCGGCCGGGTGCAGGTATTTATGCTTAAATATTAATATTTGTTTCTGGTCTGGGTGTTTTCTATGTATCATAATCTGTATATATTTACAACAACAAAAAATATTATCCAATATCCGTTGTCTGGTACCCATAGTAAAAGCCTAGTGCTTAGTTTGGGGTTAGAGTGCGCTATGTGTAACGTCGTGCAATATTTATTTATTTCAGATAGTGTATTTAACGCTATGTGCAAGGTTTACGCAATGAAACCTAGCAAATACCTACCAAGTATTCCCAGTTGGTGTAGGTGTTGGTGTGGTGTGGGTACTAAGTTAGGCGAACGGACCTATATTAAATTATCTATCTATTATATACTAGCTGCGTCCCGCGGTTTTACCCGCTTAAGTCCCGATCCCGTGGGAATTTCGGGATCAAAAGTAGCCTATGTTAGTAATGGTGAATGTAGCTTTCTAATGGTAATTTTTTTTTTAAATCGGCGCAGTATTTTTTGAGTTTATTCATTACAAACATACACCCAACACAAATACAAATATTTCCTCTGCATAAAATAGTACCTACTCTAATCTTATACTTTACTACCTACTAAATAACGCCTCTCACTCTCATCCGCGCTCGCTCGTTATGTTCCCGGTTCCATCCTTCTCGGGAGCCCGGGGTCCGCTAAACCCCAAATTAATTTTGGGTCGGCGCAGTAGGTAAGTCATCATTGAACATACCTTCTGCAAATAGATTTGGCAATATTTTTACGGCTGGCCGCCTGCCTGACACCAACCCGTCTAGGGACCAAACAGTTTATCCGCCACCGCGCGGAGAGAACTTAAGGTTTGCTAGTCTCCCTCAGATCCCTTTTACGACACCCACGGGAAGAGATGAGGTAGCCCTATTCTATGCCGGGGCTACACGGCTAACTGTAGCGCTGACAATCGCTTGTCAGCGCTTATAAGTTTCCAGCTTTCTTTCTGTATACGGCCTAATGTGAGAAAAAGTAAGAATTTTCTGTTTCAGAAAAAAATTGACTATGGTCTGTCCATTATAGCTTGATTCCTGTGACAGGTCTCCATAGGGGTGGGGTAGTGTTTAATCGTTATTGGATCTATTCGATTATCGATTATTATTCTCTTAGATTTTGAATCGATAGTTACATGTTTATTCCGGAATTTTGTAATAGCTTTACTTTACTTTAATATGCTTTACCACGGCGGCGATTTCGACTAGTATCTATGTATTTATGTTCAGTCAACCAGACAGTGTAGAATACGTGCGAATTGAAATCGGCGTTGGGTTGAAATTGAAATAAACCACATAATAAATATTTATTATAAAGGAATTGATTTATATTTGTATTATTGTTACATCATAAAAAGGATCCAAACCATAACAAGGCTTCGGCCATGTTGTGTTTTGCTTAGGCACTTAGTAGTAAAGTTTACCTTTACTACTTTACTTTAGTCTACAAAGTAGCAAACTTGTTTAGTATTATTTTAGTTTACCAAAGTAGTGGGTAATTGTCAGTGGTCAGATCAGGAGTGGTATTTTTGAACCGTTAGAAAACTCTTTCGTATGCGAAAGGCCGCGCGGTCTCGTTCACACACATGCACAACGAGCAAGAGCAAGCTTGCGAAATTCGAACTCTCGCATACAAATTTAATTTAAGTGGTTAAAAAATACGGCTCCAGATCACTGATCATATTTTCGATTGGCAAAATCACCTCAAGTAAAATACATTTTTTTTATTTTACAAAAAAGGATTTTAAGTGCAAGATTTTTATATGTGTAGTTAATCTTCTCATTTGAGCGATGTTCCCGGTAGCATACCTCTTCGTTTTAGCAACCCCCCGAGAACCCTAAATTATTTGGGGTCGGCCCTGTAGGTAAGTTATTAGTTATTATTGACCATACCTACTGCAAATTGATTTGGCAATATTTTTACAGCTTGACTCCAACCGGCAACCCTCATAAGGATCAAAAAGATCATCCGCCACCGCGGGGGAAAACTCGAGGTTAGCTCGTCTCCCCTAGCTCCCTTAATAGCACCACTATAATTACGCGAATCATTTCGCAAATGACAAAACAAGGGAGATAATCTTATAATGATATTTTTTTTTTTCAAATTACGAGCTCATTTTAATCTCGTAAACTAAAATTCACATAGAAAAGCGGTGTAATATTATATTATTTAAGATACGTATCAATGTAATAAATTGATAAAATAATTAATATTAATAGATTACGAACTTTGGAATACCGATATTTTTCATATTCATACCGATTTTCTATAGTCTGTGGTTTTTCGCTTCCCTCGAGTGGGCGGGTCCCGCCGATGAAATATGACAATACGCTTGGTACAGTTAACCAAAAATAAAAACAATACTTCATGAGGATAATGTGTCACAGGAATCAAGCTATAATGGACAGACCATAGAGTTCGAAACGGTTGGAATAGACAACAGAAAATTCAGAGGTCGACACCCCCGCACACGCACGGTACGTGCAGTATTATTCACCAATTCTTGAACACGCTGTTCATTCTAGTCTTCATCTTCTTTCCATATAGTGGTGTCAACTGAAATAAATCTATACAGTGGGTGTGTCTCACTCTCACCTACTTGTTAGACTTTGTAAGGGCCTTTCAGCTCTAAATAACTCGTGCAGAATTGGGTCCTGCATTTAAATTGTTTGAATTGTTAAAATTGTTAATAGTTCAACAAAATAAATACATTATACACTAAATCACCTTTCATTTATTTTTAACTAGCGCCCTTTGAATATAATATGTAATACTCACACTAATATTATAAAGAGGAAATATTTGTTTGTGTGTCGTATGTTTGTAATGAATAACTCAAAAACTACTGGACCGATCCCAAAAATTCTTCCACGAAAAAGAAAGCTACATTATCGAGGAGTAACATAGGCTACTTTTGATCCCACGGGATCAAGATTTACGCGGGTGAAACCGTGAAGCGCTGCCAGTTTATTATAATGATATTTTTAATGACGTACAGGATCGTACCTATTCTACGTATTAGTAGGTGTAAATCGTCTTTTGTACGAGAGGCTCTCGAACGGTTCGATGAAAAAAAATACGATTTATACGCATTGCTTATTCTAGTTTGGTCGAATTAAGCCTCAGTGAAAACAGTATACCGTCTAAATAGTTTATTAGAGATAATTTGATGACAAAGATGGCGTGCTTCGACTGTCGTTGCACAGACAAACAAATCGATCGGGACCGCTGCCAACTTTATACTGGCGATGTTAACAATAACACGAATTGAAATATTTTCAAAGGAAAACTATCTACGTCTTCAAAAATTCGCTCGTGGTTAGGCTTGAACTCGCGTCTTTGGTCTACCCTAACGTCCAAAGACAATACAACCAATTGAGTGCTAATACTGCGAATTTACAAAACACAACTCACCATTGCGGGCAGGGGGTGAGGTAATAATCAAACTTTGTAATTCGCCGATGCGTTCCTAAGGACACCTATCTATATAAATAAATAAATAAATAAAAACCGTGAACAACACACAGCGCCATCTAGCCCCGTGGTAAGCGACTAAGCTTGTGTTACGGTGACTAGACAACGGATATACTACATATATTTATTTTTCTTTTGTAAATACATACATATTATACATAGAGGGACACCCAGACCAGACACAAATATTTATTTTTTAAGCATAAATACTTGCACCCGGCGGGAATCGAACCCGCAACCGCGTATATGTACTTAAAGCGTGAAATAGTGAGGCGGTAGCTTCAGTCACTACTGCCAAAACGACGTACTATTATCGTGAGGGGGGTATACAGAGCAGTCAATTGGTTCTATTGTCTTTGCTAATGTCTATTCCAACTAGACCACACGAGTCCTCGTGTGACGAATTTAAGAACACATATGTTTACTTTATCTACTGTTTTGAGCAACACGAATGATAAAACACGAAAAATATTGCACAACGTTACACACAGCGCAATCTGGCCCAAAACTAAGCACTAGGCTTGTACTGTAGATACTAAACAGATACACATATCACACTTTTTTTTTGTAAATACATCCGTACCATACATAGAAAACATTGCACTGAGACAAGAAACAAAATATAAATATTTTTTAAGTATAAATACTTGCACCTGAATCGAACCTGTAACCTTCTGCATTGCAGTCGGACCTTCGGCTGAAGCGCCATAGAGGCCGTCAAGTTAATCGATAACTTTTCTATCATTTGAAATCATCATTTGAAACTTCACGAACGGCGACGTGACTCACCGATGCCGGTAGAGGTAGGTACGTAAAGTTGCTGTCACGAAAACTTAGGGATGCGGATTCGAGTTGCGTTGTGTTGTATTTTTGTTGATGTATTTTCATGATGATAGCTCGGTAAGGGTCTTTTTATTGTCACGCGAGGCTACAACAATACTAGGCTACGAAGCTACGGGACTACGAAGCTACGACCATACTAAGCTACGAGGCTACAACCATACTAGGTTACGAAGCAACGAGACTACGGAGCTACGAGGCTACAGCCATACTAGGTTACGAAGCTACGGGACTACGGAGCTACGAGCATACTAAGCTACGATGCTACAACCATACTAGGTTACGAAGCTACGAGGCTACAGCCATACTAGGTTACGAAGCTACGAGACTACGGAGCTACGAGCATACTAAGCTATGAGGCTACAGCCATACTAGGTTACGAAGCTACGGGACTACGGAGCTACGAGCATACTAAACTACGAGGCTACAGCCATACTAGGTTACGAAGCTACGGGACTACGGAGCTACGAGGCTACAGCCATACTAGGTTACGAAGCTACGGGACTACGGAGCTACGAGCATACTAAGCAACGAGGCTACAACCATACTAGGTTTCGAAGCTACGAGACTACGGAGCTACGAGCATACTAAGCTACGAGGCTACAGCCATACTTAGCTACGAAGCAACGAGACTACGGAGCTACGAGCATACTAAGCTACGAGGCTACAACCATACTAGGTTACGAAGCTACGGGACTACGGAGCTACGAACATACTCGACCAATACGCAACGTTTTTAAGTGTTTTGTCATGTCCTAGAAAAGTGCACATTTTGCGATATGCTTATTTTGAGAGGTGCACATTATAAGAATTGCCCCATGTGAGAAATACCCATTTTGCAAAATATATTTTTTTAGGCGAGTGATCATTTTGCGGAGTCCGCCTTCTGCGTCAGAGTCAGAGCCCTGTCTTTTTCTATAGAATATCTCTTCTAATCCCTAAAATTCAAGTTATTTGAAATTAAAAACTGTTTTCGAAAAAAAATTGAAGTATATTGTTTCAATTTAAAAATGGAATTAGCTACTTGCTAGAACATGGTGTGCATTTTCGCGTTCGAGGCGCGCGAACTACCTAGTAGGTAAATAATGATTTGTGATTTCACATGACGATCTACTAATGGTCTACTGTTCGCAGAACTATTAGTAGCATGTAAATTTTACGGCAAATACTGCAGCAGTCGTGCTGCAAAATCAGGTCATTGCCTGCCTTCTGATGCCAAGGCAAAAATATGAATACCTACAAGTTTTATGGGTACAGAGCATTGAGGTTGGAAATCACTACATTGTAGTGCAGAGTAAAGCCGGGTTCCCACCACAAGCGGAGTGGACTCATTTATAGTTTTCATACCCCAAAAGAGTCCCAAAGCAAATGAAGGCGTTTTAAAAAAAAGTTAACAACGTTTTCATTAAATCCCTCCTTCAAATTTAAACAAAAATTCAATAAAACAGTATCTGATTATTCCGTTTTAAACTTAGAGTGATTCTATAGATATGTATGGTGGCAATTCTACTCATATTCTTCTTATACTTATTTCTACAATTCTTATTTTAGCATTAACAGTAGCTTATCATTTTTATTTTTAATAATGTATATACTTAAATAGTTTAAATATCGAGAAAAAGGTATTTCGACACTGTCCCCTCCTCGATCCTATGGTCCTATTTCAGACCACATCCTCCCCTTATGGATCATGTGGTCTGAAATTGAAGTTTATTTATTTTATTTTATTCAGTTTTGTGACCGGATTATTCTCCTAAAAATGTACGGTCACATATAGGCGGAACAATAGAAAAGCCAATCAAATGTATGTACATTTTTTTAAATTGCCCATGACCATGAGAATCTAATAGACGATGAGTCAGGAAAGTTTTCTAATTTATTATGACTCAAGCCGTCGACTATTTATTAGGTACTATTTTTATATAAAACTTGGACTACTTTCTTTCCTCTTCACTAACGCTCCGCTCAGTCACGATTCAAAGCGACCTAGGATTATCACCGTCTCATTCTAGTTTTAGTTGTCGCAAGCTGCCGCGTCGCTCTAGCGCGCATTTTATAGAACGCCAATTTGAACAGCGGAATCAGCTTTGAGATAACCGTGAGTTCTCTACAGAATCGACAAGAAGATGTTTTTCAAACGAAAATTAGAGAAGACTCTTCCGTTGTTTATTTCCCCAGAGCTATATTTACGTCTGACAGTAAAAGTTTGAGGGGCGAATACTATCACATAAGGTAAAATTACGATTCATGAGATACAGCCTGCGGTGACAGACGGACAGACGGACGGACGGACGGACAGACAGACAGACAGCGAAGTCTCAGTAATAGGGTCCCGTTTTTACCTTTAGGTACGGAACCCTAAAAACTACCTTTTTAGACGCCAACATGTTTATTTCTTTACGCTAAAACTGCTGAACCGTTTCAAATAAACTTTAAAATATAAAAACGAGTAAAAATAATAATTTCCCGAGCCTCCGGCATCATCTCATCGAACCTAGAAATATTTTATGAGACAGCGAGCGATGGTACTACCCTCGATGATACCTACATATGTATATCTATCTATATCTACTTGACATTGTGGACTGAAGTCAAGGACGAATGTATATTTGAAAGCGGTTGCGTGCTCGATTTATGGATTTGATAATAATCGGTTCAGCAATATTGAAAGGAGTACTTATTTACCTATTATGAGGTAGATAGGTATTTATACCATCGGTCTTTAGGTAAGTATTTATTGTTTTGCGCAAAAGGGGTTTATCAGTAAAGGTAGATAACCTAATAATGAAATTACATCAAACTCGGTCCCTTAGTTTGGGGCTATTATTTTACCATAATAGCCCCAAACTAAGAAACTATATAAGTTTCAAATATTATTAAATAACGGGGTATTTACCATGTTTTAATTTGTGGAAGCCCTTAACTGTCATCACCTACCCGCATTCTCCAGTCTCGTGAACAAGCCAGTTGAAATTACTGGCGAAATATCGAGCTCCGTTAAAAACAAACAAATTAAAACATGGTAAATACCCCGTTATTGTAGTGAAAACAAACAACCATACGCTTGTACTATAGCGACCAGATACAATATAGTTTTTTATATAAAGATCAGTAGGTACTTATTAGTGAACACAGTAGAACTCGTTAGGCAATTCCCGTATTCCGACATGTCACGGAAGCAACCGAGCGCATGGACTCACCACGGACCGAGGGCGTGAGACATTTGTCAATCCGGAGTAGGCAGGCTCCCGTGACGCCTTAATTAAGCGAAATCGTTTGTCTGGCTGTAACTAAATTGCTCCCATGGCTAATTTGTGTACTGCGCTGCACTGTAGTGCAGGCAAGGGTTTCCCTTGCCCTGCAGTGGGACAAAGACGACTATTCATATCTATATCTATAAAACGCTTTGTCTTGACTGACTGACTGCTCAACGCACAGCCTAAACCGCTGATAGTAGAGTGCTGAAATTTGGAGAGTGGGTTCTTTATGCAGGGTGTCCCCAAAGGGGAGTTATTCTAGATGTCTAGGCGAAAAACTTTTACTCTAAAACTTTTAGAATTTCGAGGTAGTTTTCGAACATTTTAAGTTTAAAGTAAACGTAAAAGTCAGCTGTCTCTCAAAGTTTGAGGTCATTGGCCTTAAGATGTTCCTATTTAGTTTGCAATCTAAACATTGATTGCCTTTATTTACAAAAACAGTTGTTGTTTCAGTGCAAAAACTTCGAACTGCAAAAAATGATTGAATTTCCAAAAGTCGTGGAACAAAAGTTGTTCGCCTAGACGTCTAAAACAATCCCCTTTCGGCTTAATACTCCGTCCTCGGAGTACATTGTATGATCTAGGCATCCGAAGAGAACGGTTTTTTTAGAAATTGGGACTTACGCAGGATCCAGCTAGTAAAAAATATGTCGTTCCCGACCGGAATTGAACCCGCACCGCAGTCGTATTTTTACTTTATTTTATACCTACTCTCTTATCTACTATATAAAAATAAGTCGGGTTTTCCTTCCTGACGCTATAACTCCAGAACGCACGAACCGATTTCCACGGTTTTGCATACGTTGGAAAGGTCTCGGGCTCCGTAAGGTTTATAGCAAAGAAAATTCAGGAAAAATTTAATTATCTATAATTTATAAGGCAAAACAACGTTTGCCGGGTCAGCTAGTATAGTATAAGAGTGTAGGGTAGTGTAGTGTAGTGTTTATTTGTATAGTGTGCCTCTTAAATAGAAGTGCGCGTTTCACCACCATCTCTCGAATACCTATCACGACTTATTTCAGAGACTTAGCTCGCCAGATGCGTTTTCCGTCAGACACGTTATTCGCCAGATAGGTACGTTTTCCGTCAGATAGGTTATTGTCAGTTGTAGGTAGTGATGTGCCGCTGGGAATATTCCCAATTCCCAGTAATTTACTCATAGTAATTTACGGGAATATTCCCAATATGCCCGGGAATATTCCCCAAAGTTTCCAACAATCAATATTATATGATTGTCAAAGTAAATCGAGTTATTACTTAGTTGTTGTAACTTATATCTAAGCTAACTTACCTAAATAACATTTATAGTTCATAATTGGAAAATTAGAAACAGGGCCTAGAAACTCCTCATGGTCAAGGCAGACGGAGAACAGTCTCCGAAAATGGTCTCCCAAATGTTTCGAGGCCATAGCTAACACGCTACCAGGTATACCGTCAGGCCCAGGTGCAGTGGCCTTGGGTCTGACACGACGGAGAACCATTTTTAACACCTCAGCGGTCACTTCAGGGTTATCGTTTAAGCCTTCTTTAAAAGCCGCAACGATCTCCGAAACGAAATTCGGATCAAGCGTCGTTGTTATGGGAGGGGTCTGAGCTTTTTCCTAGCTAGACGATAGGGACGCCCCCATGGGTCTTCGCTCACTCAACGATGTTAGCATATCCTCTTTTCTTGGCAAGCAAACCCAGTTCTCTAATACCTACGCATATATGTTATACCGTCTCCAGCTATGCAAGGGTATAAAGAGAGGGGTCTGCTGTACCGTCAGTACCCCGAGGGGCAACCGTCAGGGATCAGTTATAGACCGATCGAGTCCCCAAATGCTAGATTTAGCCTTTTTCTTGGTAGTGGCCATCGCTATCAGGGCCTTCTTGGCCTGCTTATAGGGGACGTGGAGCTCCTCCTTCACGAGATACACTTCTCCTGGTGTAAGCCGGCGACCTCGGCGACGACTCCGATGTCGGGTGTACGGGCGGCGCGCTACTACGCAGGCGTCGCGTTGGGAGGCTACCTCCGCGCACCATCAGTACACCTGTCGCGAGGGACTTCCCACGGGGCATCGCCGAGTCGCAGACGCTGGTCATGGCCCCCATGAGCCACTCAACTTCAGAGTTCACATCATCCAGGGCCTTCGGCACGGGCACCCAGGCCTGGATAATGGTTGCCTACTCGAGTAGCTCCGGATCTAGCCGCTTCAACGTCCATACAAAGGAAATTGACCGGAGAGTTAGATGTCTGGGCGAAGAGTATGTCGAACTAGATATACCGGTGATCCGACATAGACTCCATCTCCTCCACTACTCTCCAGTCGCACAATCTACGGGCAAGAGCGGGAGAGGCAAACGTGAGATCCACGATCGACTCTCCCCGTGGTGCCACGAAAGTGCTTGTGGATGACCTCGAGGCCGATAGTGTCGACCCAGTCCTCGAGTATTCCACCCCGAGTGTCAGTAGCTCTGCCGCCCCACCTGGGCGAGTGTGAGTTGAAATCCCCCAGGACGAGTGCGGGACGAGACTGAAGCCGGGCCCAAACGGCCCCAATCTCGTCTAGGAAGGATTCGAACTCAGAATCGCGCCGCCTCGGTGCAAAGCACACACCGATTACAACTACTTCTCCCCACTGCACAGCGATGTAACCAACGCCGCGGGCAATGGGCTTCGGGGACGGTACACATAGGGCTCGGGACGGGATAACCGCGACTTTGGATGGATGTGCGGAAACGGAAACGGGGAGTGCAATCTGTTAAGGACACTCGATATCCACAACGACACCATTCATATCTTCCTCGGAGGCCGTAGTTGAATAAGCTGGAGCCGAGAATCGTTTTCCGGCTGCTTTAGTTCTTTTCTAATTTGGCTTTTGGGCCTTACAATCCTTGGTGCCCATTTGATGTAATTCTGATTAGACACCATAATAAAACATTATAACTAAACTTTTAGTATTTCATTATCATCGGGAATATTCCCGGAAACATTGGAAATTTACTGGGAATATTCCCAGGAATATTGGAACTTACGGGAATTTTCGCCTTAGAAGGGCAATTAACTTTTTGCATTATATTAAACGATATTCGTAATGCAAATTGAACGATAAAAATAAAAACATACTAAACTAATACGCAATGTAAGCAATTTTCCCCTATATTTCCATTTTTGGGAATATTGCCGGGAACGTTACTGGGAATATTCCCAAAATTCCCAATATTCCCGGGAACGGCACATCACTAGTTGTAGGTAATTCATTGGAAAAGTGCTATTTACGTCCATCTGTTGTCGAAGATTTGAACAGCAATATGGTCTAAAACGTAGCGCGTCTTTCCTACAACTTACCTCGTTAAAGGTGAACTCCCTCGGTAACGACATCTCGATATATCTGGTGGTAGCGATAAGAAGTACTGGTCCTCAGACTCTGTCGATTGCAATTCCTCACACTTGCGAACGGCGAGCGCCGTACAATACATTTGTTCTAATATAAAAACTCTTTAAAAAAACTCTTTTTTCTTTTCAATTTGTCTTTCTGGTAATTCGTTCAGTAGAAAACTTTAAATTACGGAAGGTACCCGAACATTGTTTCACACGGAAAATTGGTATTTTTATATTATTTTCGTCGCTTTACTGCGAGTTTGAGAGAATCTAGCGACTGGTACGGAAGGGTATTAGAGAATGATAGCCAAGCATGCGCTGTGTGAAAATCAATATTTAGTCCCGGAGGTGTGGTAGAAGAAAATTTAGATAATGTATCTACCTACGTATTACGACCTCTGTGGCGCGTCGTGCGAAAGCGCGACTGCAATGCAGGAGGTTGCGGGTTCGATTCCCGCCGGGTGCAAGTATTTATGCTTATAAAATAAATATTTGTGTCTGGTCTGGGTGTCCCTCTATGTATAATATGTATGTATTTACAAAAGAAAAATAAATATAAGTATTCTATCCGTTGTCTAGTCACCGTAACACAAGCTTAGTCGCTTACCACGGGGCTAGATGGCGCTGTGTGTTGTTCACAGAATTTATATATTTATTTATTTATAACGTATATGATACGTTGGTCCTTCAGGGGTATACGTACGTATACTCTATTTCAGAAACGTAGATCAAAAATGTTAACAAAGAACTGTCAATTTTAAAGGAAAAAGTAAACAAAGAGCTGTCACTTTCAAATAAATGTATGGGATTTTTGTTTACATTTTTGGTGTAAGTTTCTGAAATAGTGTTAGGTATAGTCCTTTTTTTACCCGACTACAAGAAAAGGGTTATGTTTTTCGCACCCATCTTAATTTAGGTATGTTTTTTTAATGTTTATTTATTTAAGAGAGTTTTATCCACATGACAACCCCGAAGTTTAATTTATATGTTTGTAATATTCTTTACTAGCTGCGACTCGCGGTGTCACCCGCGTAAGCCGCGATCCCGCGGGAATAGCGGGATAAAAAGTAGCCTATGTGTTATTCTAGGTCTCCAGCTATCTACATACCGAGTTTCATGGTAATCGGTTTAGCGGTTTTTACGTGATTGAGTAATAAACACACACACATACATACTCACAAACTTTCAGCTTTATAATATTAGTAGGATCCCCTCACATCTTCTAGCATCTTCATCTTCATCATCTGCTTGGCTACCATCTTCCAAAGGTTGCCTGGAAGAAATCGCTTTTAGCGATAAGGCCGCCCATTTGTGCTACATTTTAGTCTTAAGCTTTCAGTTTATTTTGTTTTGTTTACGTTCAGTTTGTATATTGTTTGTTGTGCAAATAAAGCGTAAATCTATCTATCTATCTTCTAAACCTCTCATTCATTGGATATTTCGGTCAAATTAGACCAAAAAATAAGAGTAAAGTTACATAAATTCCCACCAAACTGAAAATCGGTGAGATTGTTTAAAATATCATTAAAAATAAAATTTGAAAGTTCCCCATCTTTCCCCTGTAAGGAAAAAAAATATTAAAGAGTTTTTCGCGATTTTCAGCAAAACGGTAAGTTTTATCATAAAAATACCTCAGACAAAAGTTGTAGATCATAAAATTATCTACAAAAATTTATTAATACTTTTTTCTACGAGCCACCGTTTTTGAGATATAACGATTCAAAAAGTTGTAAAAGTTTTATAAATAAATAAATAAGTAAATATTTTAACATATATTACAACTATAGAAATGAAATATACGTGGCGTACTCATGCATATTATGACGATTACAACTTTTACAACTTTTTGAATCGTTATATCTCAAAAACGGTGGCTCGTAGAAAAAAAGTATTAATAAATTTTTGTAGATAATTTTATGATCTACAACTTTTGTCTGAGGTATTTTATGATAAAACTTACCGTTTTGCTGAAAATCGCAAAAAAAACACATTTCCTTTAATAACATTTTTTCCTCACAGGGGAAAGATGGGGAACTTTCAAATTTTATTTTTAATGATATTTTAATCAATCTCACCGATTTTCAGCTTGGTGGGAATTTATGTAACCTTGAATGTCTAATTTGACCGTACTAGGATTTCTACTATCGTTATTATTGCAAAAAGATTAGCAGTAATAAATAAGTAGGTACGTAGTTAATTTTATCTGGCGTTTTTGGGCTTTACAGTTTCCATAGTGAATATCAAACCAGTTTTTTTACCACCTCTTGGTCTAAAAGAAGAAAACTCGTATTCGTTGTCTGTCTAGGTTTAGGACTTGTACTATTTATGTATTCTGTGGTTTAGGTAAATATTATAGGTACTTAGTAGTCATCTATCAAGTACCTATTCATATTTTAGAAATGTACAAAAAAAATATTTATAAAATCCATATCCCGACTTCAAAGAAAAGGACATAATAAATAACCTCTCCTACATACAGTGCAACCGACTTTATATTTTAATCATAATCATAAACAAAATTTATTTATTGCGAATAAGGGTACATAATTTGGTGTTACAAGTATAAATAAAAAATCGCCTTACTCAACCATAGGGCATGCAATAATTATTATATCGTTATTGTTGACGTTACATTTATCAATTTCAATTACAATGACAATTTCTTTGACTTTAGAACGTAAAATTTATTCAATGCTGTCAAACAATTCAATTCAATAACTTAATACAATGTTAATATTGTCTATATTTATTATTATTTATTAAATGGTTAAATGGTCATAATAATTAAATTTATTTCAGAAGAGTCTAATATTTAAACGATTTATCCTTTAAAAATTCGTCAACGCTGTAATAACATTTATTTAACAAAAATAATTTCAAGTCATGTTTAAAGCTAATACTCTGCAATTCGATAATAGATGTCGGTAGGTGGTTATAAACAAGAGGGATCATGCATAACACGTTCCTCTCGAGATTAGAAAATTTGTTTCGAGGCTATGCTAGTTTCGAGGATTATGTTATGTACTCGGAGCTCTCACCTTCCAAAAAAAAAATATCTAAATCGGACGTGAACACTGAACATATCCGACATAGGTACATTTGTCTATTTTGTCTTTTTTTTTCGTTTTGTCTATTTTTAAGAAGCAGCTGTTGAATTTCCAAATAAATAAATAGGCACATAATATACAAACAAATATACGGGTCAAATTGAGAACCTCTTCCTTTTTTGAAGAAAGTTAAAAAGTAGGGTGACCTGTCCATCAATAAGCCACATAAAATTCAAACGCGCGCAGCTCTTATTATTTTTAATATAATAAATAATACAACATTTTGAATAAAGATGGTAAAATTAATGGGAAGGAGCACTAACTTTTTATCCCGGCAGAGGGCGATGTTCGACTAATCTAATTTTGAAATAAGAACTGTCAAATAGTAGGTATTTTCACAACTCTCGGCGGTTTCATTTATGTTTACGTTTATATTTAAATGAGACGACCTGCATTTTTTTTTCGGGATATAATTCAATTACAGATTTTTTTATCGCTACAGATTTATAATATGTATAGATAAATGCCTCAATGTAGTAGGAGCATTTTTCCTACGATGTTTTTCTTTGAGACTAAACAAGACACCGACATAAATGGATTATTTTTAGATAATTTTAACACTAAACACAAAGACTTCAACTTGACTTCACAGTACAGGCGAGACCACAAAATTTTAATAAAAAGATCAGTCGACTAGAGCGCCATCTGCTCACAGCTTTGCTTGTTCCACCTCATTATCTAGGAATAATTTGACATTCAATTCATTTTTTTTATAAAAAATTCCATTGATTTTTCTTCTGTTTTCGCGATGTTGTATTGAAATTAAAGACATTTTTCGGTTTGAATCGCGTGGTGTTTGTTACTTTTAGCATTGTTACAACGCTCAACGTTTCGAGACCTTTCCAGGTCCCTTCTTCAGGATAGACAGGTCGGTCGGTCGGTGTCTATCCTGAAGAAACGTTGAGCGTTGTAACAATGCTAATAGTAACAAACACCACGCGATTCAAACCGAAAAATGTCTTTAATTTCTAAATTCCCATTTTTAATAGATGTTTAAAAAAAATGGAAAGGGCTCATTGGGAAAGTACCAGTTCTTGTACCTACACAATGCGCCACTTTCAATTTATTTGTTATTTAGGATTCTGACGATTTTGTGTTTTTAGGGTTTTTATAGATTTTGTTCGAATAATAAAATAAGGAAATAGTTTTCTAATAATTTATTATTTATTAAAAAAATACAGAAAATATGTAGGTACCTTATACAGTTAGCAATTTCAAATATAAAAATAAAATAGGTACATTTCTAATTCTACCTAAGTTCCTACCTACATACCTAATGTTAAATTGTTGATTTTATATAAATTTTATTTGTACGTAGTTTATGCTTAGATTTACTCTATTTAAAAATATTTGGACGCCTGTAGGCAGAATTTTTGTAACACTATAATTATTATAACACCTTTTGTATACTAAATTCTTGACCAAACCAATTATCTTTATGATCTATAACTACCTGAAAATATTCCTAAATATATGTTTTAACTAACTACAGTACTGACAAATAGCCATTTCGTTACCGTAAAACAAACAGAAATCGAAAAACAGTTGAAAAATACTTGAAATGAAGAAGCACTGAGTTCCAAAGTAGCTGTTTCGGACGAGGTTTCCATTGAGAGATTGCATCAGAGGATGGGTCATCTTAATTATAGGAATCTTTTAACAATAAAAGATAGGATGTCTAAACTTCCTTTGTTACAGATAAATGAAAACTGTATACCTGATGCATGTTTACCCTGCCTAGAAGGTAAAATGGCAAGCAAACCGTATCCAAAGGGAAAATCTTTGCTGGCAGAGAAACCGCTGGCCTTAATACACTCAGATGTGTGTGGACCCCTGCCCGAAAGCTTAGGTGGCGCTAAATACATACTTACAATGACTGACGACTGCACGAGATAATTGATTTTGTTAATTTAGTTGAGAAACAAATGAGTTTACCAGTCAAGTGTTTGAGATCAGACAATGGTGGTGAATATTGCAATTGGAAACTTGATCAGTTCCTAAAAGCAAAGGGTATTTTACATCAGACAACAGTACCATTTTGCCCTCAGCAGAATCCGGTGTCTGAGCGACTTAATCGGACATTATTCAATAAAGTGAGGTGTATGCTGCAGCATTCAGGTCTGGATCGGCGATTTTGGGGAGAAGCTGTATTGGTTGCTGCTTATTTGAAAAATAGGTCGCCGACATCAAGTTTAGGTGGTCGCATTCCAGAGGAGGAAGTGTGGACTGGTTCAAGTGTGGATCTCAGTCATCTTCGTGTTTTTGGCTGCTTGGCATATGCAAAGGTACCTGATGTTAAACGTAAGAAATTAGATGTAAAAAGTAAACCATATGTATTTGTTGGTTACTCGGAGACCACCAAGGGTTTTAGACTAGCAGATTGTTCTGATCCTACAAAAGTCATACTGTCACGTGATGTTGAATTTTTAGAGCATAAATTTTATAAATTTGAACATAATAGAAAAGAATTTTATAATTTTGAATTTATGAATAGTAATATATTTGTAGATGACATGAAAGAGAGTAATGTTATTAATAATAGTAGAAGTAGTGTGAATGAGAGTAACACTTGTATAAACATGAATGAGAGTAATGTTAATGAAATTTATGAAAGTAGTGTGAATGAGAGTAACACTGGTGAAAACATGAATGAGAGTAATGTAAATGGTAATAAATGTAGTGTGAATGATAGTAACACAAGTACAGTTGATATGAATGAAAGTAATATCGAAGAGAATATTTTGTTAAAGAATATCCAAAAAGAACATAATTATTCTTTAATGTTTTCAGATTCTGGTGAATCAGGCGATGAGTACTGCTCCGTTAGTGGGGATGGATCCCTCTCTGACGATGCTGCAGGACAGACGGGAGCGCGGACGTGTGAGAGCTCGCTTCCAGCTCGAGGGGAAGCTGAATCACTCGTACCCCCGCCATCATCGTCGTCGCGGTCGGTCGAACAGAGACGCTCCGTGCGTGTAACTCGTTCGAAGCTACCCGAACGTTTTGGTGACTATGACATGTCACTCATGGTATCAGGTAACATATTAGAACCGAAATCTTATCAAGAAGCCATGTCTAGCAGTGAGGCTTGTAAGTGGCAAGATGCCATGGAACTAGAATATAAATCTTTGTTAGAACATGATGTTTGGGAACTAGTTAAAAGACCAAAAGAGGTAAACATTGTGAAATGTAAGTGGATTTTTAAAATAAAAACGGATGCATCTGGTAATTACATTTGTCATAAAGCTCGCTTAGTAGCTAGAGGCTTTTCACAACAAGAAGGTGTAGATTACAATGAGACATTCTCACCTGTTGTTCGTCACTCGACAATGAGATTGTTGTTCTGCATGGCAAATGAATTTGATTTTAACATAGATCATATTGATGTAACCACAGCATTTCTCAATGGAGACATCGACGAGACAGTTTACATGGAACAACCTCAAGGTTTTGTTAAAGATAGGGAGAAAGTTTGTTTGTTGAAACGTAGTATATATGGTCTAAAACAGGTAAGTAAAATGTGGAATGACAGAATTCATGAAGTATTATGTAAAAGTGGATTTACACAAAGTAAAAGCGAACCATGTGTTTATTTCATGAAGTCTGAAAACTATGTTGTCTTTATAGCTTTGTATGTGGACGATTGTTATATATTTTACAGTCAGAACTTTTGTAAAGCTAATTTGTTAAAATCTTTAGGAAATGAATTTTGTATAAAGGATTTAGGACCTATAAAGAGTTATTTAGGAGTCCGTGTTATAAGAGATAGAGTTAAGAGAATTTTAACTTTAGACCAATCTGTTTATATTCAGAGTTTATTGAATAAGTTCAACATGGAAACTTGTAAACCAGTGTCTACACCAATGCTTTCTGGTGTAAAACTTTTAAGAGAAAATGAATGTATAGACGATGATACATTTAAGTATAGACAACTAATTGGTTCATTAATGTATTTGTCTGTTTGCACGCTTCCAGATATCACTTTTGCGTGCAGTAAATTAAGCCAGTTTAATAATTGTTTTGGAAAAACACATTGGTTAGCAGCGAAACGTCTGTTAAGGTACTTGGCAGGTACAATTAATTATTGTTTATTTTATGTAAGGAATAAGGAATTGTTGTTAAATGCATATACCGATGCGGATTGGGCCAATGATTGTAATGATAGAAAATCATATACTGGTTATGTAATTAAAATTGGGCATAAAACAATCAATTGGGAATCCAGGAAGCAACGGTCAGTAGCTTTAAGTAGCACAGAAGCCGAATATATGGCTATTGCTGATGTAACAAAAGATCTGTGCTTTATTAAACACTTTATGTCAGAAATATTGTCAGATGTAAAGATGGACATCATAGTGTTTAATGACAATCAGAGTGCGCAGAAATTAATTGAAAATAAAGAAATTTGTCACAAGCGCACCAAGCACATTGATGTTCGTTTCCATTTCATAAAGGATCTAGTTCAGAAGGGATTCATGAAAGTTAAATACTTGTGTACTGAGAAAATGATAGCTGATGTACTCACTAAAGTATTAGGTACTAAGAAACATTGTCTTTTTGTTAAAGAAATGTCTTTAAGAGTTAAATAACTACTTAGATACTGACTTGAATTCTTTTTGGAGCTTTTGTTTTGTTCTCAGGTTGTTAGAGATGGTAGAGTCTATACTATATAGAGTTATGTTATACATAGGCATGTAGGGTTTTGTTTTGCATGTAGATTTTTCTTAATGGTATGACATACTGAATGTAGAGTCTTGTAATGTGAGGATTATAAGATTTAATGCATAAGGGGAAGTATTAAGTTTGAAAGTCCGCTATTCTATGGGCTGTATGCATTGCATCTTATTATCTGTGACGTTTGTCTTGTTTAATCTGTAGCATGATTTGTTCGCCCCTTTTTTTTTATAACGAAGCCGTGATGGTGGACACCTTTTGTGAGTTTGCTATTGTAATCCAATTAACTATCCGTATATTGATTAATGCCATAGGCTGTGTACTTATTGAAGTAAATGCATATTTCTATGAGCAAGGAATTCTTTCATTTGATACTGAGATCTCACTGATTCAATCACGCTGCCCGCTGCGCACACCTGCTCTGCTGGATTGTAGGAGACCAGATCATCCCTACATACTTACAGTATGTAGGTAGATATACATAGTTAGCGCGTGGTGTGGGTCGCTGCGATCGCCCGGCGCGCCCGTTGCATCGCGTCACTCACTAGGCGTCAGTTGACAATATACCTAAGTATGTGTGCACTCTGTGGTTTCATTTCTAAAGATAGTTCAGAATTCAGATGCATGTCTGGATTTCAGCAGAACGAAACCCTAACACATCAGATTTGATGTTATACTTGAACTGCACAGTCTCGAGTCTCCGTCGTCGAAGTAAAATTATAACTACCCCAATGTACAGAAACGCTTCCGAAAAGTCTACTAGTATAACTATCTTCAGGTGAATCACAGTAGCAGAAGCATGTCTGTGTACCTTTTGTGCTCACAATATTTTTCTGACTTTCGGTAATCGTCTCTTTATCTGATCTACTCAGACCAAACCCAGGGAATGTCTGGGTCTGTATATCGGATAGAGAAACTGTTTCTAAAAAGAAAATCAAATCATCTTCATTATTTTGTTTTCTACTTCGAGTTTGTTTTCGAAGATTTTGCAAGTCTGTCTGTGTTGATATCTCGTCAGTATTCGAAAGTATCTGCCACGATGGATCGGTTGCGTCGGTTTTTATAGAGTCTATATGATCTAGCGTTTGCGTTGCAAATGTTCTCTTAGAACTATCCGTAAGGTATTCGTTAAAAGTATTTGTTTTAACTTTTTTCGCTTCAGTACCAGATTTTGATTTTCTTTTCGCTGCTTTCTTAGCTTTTTTGTACTTCTCGTGTAGAGCTGGATGATGCCTCATTAGATGGACTAGTAATCTTTCATCGGTTTTGTATTGTATATTACATACATCACAATTGTAAGTAACTTTACAAGTTCTCGAATGTCTATTAAACTCAGCGACAGTAGCATAATCACTCAGAGACCTGTCACTATGTAAATCTTTACTCTGATGCACTGTAATAAGATGTTGGTTCAAGAATTTTCGTTCGGTAAAAAAATGTGTACCATTAAAATGATAATCACAATGGTCGATATTACATAAATACTTGGTTTTAATTACGATTTTCTTGTCTTCATCATGCTTTTTGACTATATGCATTAATAGATCTTTTTTCGTAACAAAATTTGCGTCTATACAGTTGAAGGGACATGAAAGGTATATTTTTTCGTCCATATTTGGGGCTGTTATGTTGTAAGTTAACGAAATATTGATGAGGGTCGAAGTTATCATATTCTGCGTGGATTCATTAATCGACTCACAGTTTTGATTCTGTAAAGAAAAATAGAATAATTGTATTTTTGTGAACTTTACACTAAAAAATAAACTAACAAAAAAATATGCAATCGTTCAATTGAAGTGAATAGTTGGATGCTGTTGATCATATCCTGCTATATTTACTCATATCTAAATGAGTAAATATTGCAGGATATGATCAACAGCACCATCTAGCGAGCGCACATCCTTCGTAAACACATTTAGAAAAAAATATTTTTAGGCTGTGCGTTAATCTGTCAGTCAGTCAGTCATACCTTTAATTTTATATGTATAGATTCAAAATGCCGTCGGCGTCGTTGCACGCGCAACTATCAATGAGTTAAAAGCTGTCTTCCTTAGTGGCTGGACTGGCCTACTTATACAAACATGAACGACAACACTTGGCAATATCTAAACTTACATACGATTCACGCTAAATGGCGCGATTTGCTACAGGAAATTGAAAGATCAGCAAATGGCGCGGCGCGGGCACTTCTAGAATCTGAATTGTAATTTCTAGAATTGGGCGTCTGCGCCGCGCCGTTTAGTCTTATTTGTACACTAGACAAAATGGCTGGTGAAAAAGGGTAGCAATCACCTGAATGATATTCTTCAAAGTGAAGTCTGATTGCTGACACTGGTTCCTGAACTTCTGACACATGAGTAAGGCATCCTCACAAGGACCACAAAGTAGTTCTGATATACAATCACTGTGGCTCAACTGAAAATAAATAAAAAAATAGAATTTAAATTATTTTAAAATGAGAAGTGCATCATCAAAAAATCTCCATTGACACGAATCCGAACCTGTGCCCCTCGCTTGCCGGGCGGGCGCCTTAACCACTGCTTTTTCCTTGTAGAATATTTCTAGTAGAAAGAGTAGTAGGAGCAAATAAACATAAGATTATTTTTTTTAACCCTGCGATCAGTTAAGACTGATAAGAAATAAGAAATATTAAATAAAGATTATTTAAATAGTAAAAGAAGAGTTTTCACGAAGAGTTGTATGGCCATCTCTTCCTGTGGGTGCGTAAGAGGCGACTAAATGCAGAGTTACATGGTTCAACCACATTGAATTCAATCTGGTTGAAAGACACAAAAATGTATGAAGAGTGATTGAAAGATGACATTGAATGATTCCCTATTATGTTTACACGATTCAATTTTGGATGCTTCACCCTTGAACAGCAAAAGTAAACTGTGTAATTTTGGCTTATGAGATAAACCCCTGTAACAACTGATCTACATATACATGTTATCTATAGCTTTCCCACTAGTAGCTCGGTAATTCTATGTTTTCAATGTATGGGGAAATGAAACAAATTTATAAAGTTTTGAAACTTTGGTGACATATACTTTTGGATGTGGTCTTCAAGATCCACAACTCTCCCCCCCTCTCCACCGGCCGCTACACCCCCCCCCCCTCACCGTCAAGTTTGTCCAAGGTAACAGTTTTTTCACTTTTTTGGGAAAACTATAATAGATATGAAATAAGTGTCAAAAGATAAAATGATCCTCATTAAATCCTGAACCATAATGTCCTATGTCTTGCTTTGATAGGCCCACTTCTTCCATATCTATTATAGTTTTCCCAAAAGTGAAAAAACTGTTACCTTGGACAAACTTGACGGTGAGGGGGGGTGTAGCGGCCGGTGGAGAGGGGGGGGGAGAGTGGTGGATCTTGAAGACCACATCCAAAGGTATATGTCACCAAAGTTTCAAGACTTTATAAATTTGTTTGTCTCAAAAACATAGAATGACCGTATTATATCGATTACCGGCTGTCAATTAAGGGATCTGGATAGGGTTGCCAGGCCCAAAAATGAAAAAGCCTGACACAGGTTCATATTTAGCCGGACATTTTGCCCCAAAAGCCAGACACATTAGTTTTTCATCTGTCTGTAGGAAATAGGCCGCACGCAACGCGTGCCACGTTGCGGCCTATTTGCTTATAAAAAATTTAGGCGCACAATATCCCGTTCGCCAATTCCCATTCTCAAATAGTCCATTTCGCAAAATGTCCCTTTCTAAAATGGTCCTTTGCAATATTACACTAGGTAGTCCGAATTAATAGTAAATTTTCATGATTTGCCAAAAACCGGGCACATTATCAAAAATGGGTAAAGAACCATAAAATCACCCGGATTAATTAACTATGTACTTTGAAATTTTAATTTTATGTTGTCATACATAAAATAAAAATTTGGGAGGGGGGTCGATGTTAGGTCTTAGTGGTGTTCATCTTGCTAGAAGGTGGACACCTAGAAAAAGCTGAGAAATGCCTACTAGCATCAAGGCAGAAGTGGTCGCTCATCGACCAAATCTCACACACAACGTCCACGCCACCTCTGGTATAGCCGCGCTTCCGCACGCCATGTGGGCTCACATTCACGTGTGGGTCGTCCCTCCCGGGCAATGTTACTATTATGGGGCTTGCACTATACCACCCTCCCCGTAATAGTAATAGCCAAGTGTGTGAGATGCAGGCGAGCCCTCGGCGCCTTAAAACCGGGTCCCTAGCAAGGGGAGTCAACCCCGAGAATTAAAAAAAAAAAAACTAGATATATGAAATAAACATGGACGACGCGAATTTTAAAACTATACTACCCCAGGAGGGTACCGGAAACGGAGAATCCCTCCCCGAGTCTAACTCGGGCAGCCCCACCGTATCTGGGGGGGGCACAAATTCGCAACGGAAATATATGAACGAGAAGAAGGAGACCAGCAAAATTTTAAAACAACAAATCTTCCACAAGAGTATGTTTTCAAACAACTTACAAACTGTCAGTCCAAAAGAGAGGAGTTCTACGATAGATGACAATCATCCAAACTGGCAAAGAGTACCTGTGTCAAGAAACGCAAAAAGAAAAAAAGTATCCTCCCCTACTCCATCTCCAGAGAAAGTAACTACCAACAATCAATTTAGTGGATTGTCTGTTGATGAAAAGGAGGATGACATGACTGAACGTGATGTTACAAAGAAGGACATGAAACCACCACCAATAATCCTCTACGGAATAGAAGATGTTAATGAGCTCACCGACCTATTGCAGAGTACAAATAAAACAGACTTCATCTTTAAAATTGTTAACCAAAACCAACTACGAATTAACTGTACATCAGTAGATGTATACAAAAATATAATAGACATTGTGAGACAAAAAGGATTAATTGGACATACTTTCAATATAAAAGACAAACGGCCCTACCGACTTGTAATTAGGAATCTTCACCACACCACACCAACCAGTGTAATTAAGGAAACTGTTGAAGCCACAGGTAACATAGTGATCGGTGAAATAATAAATGCGAAGTATGGACCTGAAAAGAAACCAACTTTCACATATTTTGTCAACATTCAACAGGGACCTAACAACAAAGCTGTGAAAGATATAAAACATATCTATTACCAATCCGTCGTTATAGAAGACCCGAAGAAAAGAAAATCAATAGTTCAATGTCAAAGATGCCAGCAATACGGTCACTCGAAAAAACTCGGTTGCGTAAAATGTGCAGAATCTCATAAAACCTCCGAATGCCCCAAAACCGACCGTAATACTCCAGCAACATGTGCTCTTTGCCTTGGAGCCCATCCAGCAAACTTCAAGGGTTGCGAAGTATACAGAGAAATACATTCAAGGAAATTCAACAAAAGGTCGCGCACAAATACTACGGATAAATATAGCCGGGCTACAGATAAGGATGTCAAGACTGACAATCTCAATAACCAGTTCCCACCACTACCGAACGTAGTAGACACTAGATCAGATACAAACTCTAACAAGAAGGTAAAATATGCTAAAGTATTGAAAGCTAACACAAATACCAACGAAGAGATCCCACCAACCTATCACATTATTGAAAAAATGCTAATAAAACAAGCGGAAAAGTTTGATATAATCCTACAACAAATGAGTTCTTTGATTAGTCTCATAACTAACCTAGTGTCAAAACTTTCAAAATGACTTCCCTCAAGATTGCAGCTTGGAACCTGGATGGACTATCTCCAAATAAGGAACTGGTTGAAATCCTACTACACTCACATAATATAGATATATTACTGGTATCTGAAACTCATTTTACTGAAAACAGTCTTATTAAAATACAAAACTATAACATCTACGTAACTAATCATCCCGACGGTACTGCACACGCTGGTGCTGCTATTATAGTGCGATCTAATATTAAGCACCATGAACTGCCTCAATTTAAAAAGGTTCAAATACAGGCAGCTACTATAGCAATAGAAGACAGAAATGGCATTTTTAATGTGTCTGCTATATACAGTCCCCCTAAACATAAAATATCAGAGATGCAATATAATGAATTCTTTAGTACCCTGGGTTTGCGTTTCGTAGTTGGAGGTGACTGGAACGCGAAGCATATCCATTGGGCCTCTAGATTGAGTAATACTAGAGGTAGGGAATTAAAGAATAGCCTGGATAGGAACAATATCGCAAGTATCTCAACATCAGAACCTACACATTGGCCAACCGATCCAAACAGGCTACCTGATGTGATAGACTTCTTTGTGACTAAGGGCCTATCTAGACTTTACTATCAAATCAAAACTTGTTTAGACGTCAACACTAATCACGTGCCAGTAATACTAACAATTGGAACAACTGTCCTCAATTTTGAAAGAAATGTAAAATTATATAACAAGCGCACGGATTGGAATGCATTTCGCGACTTAATAGACGAAAAACTTGAACTTAAAATTGCTCTTAAAACCGATACTGACATAGACGATGCCACCAGAACTATAACTACAACTATTCAGAAAGGGTGCTGGGTCTGTACACCGGAAGCCAAGGAGCGACAACAGCAACACAGAACTTATTCTGAAACCATAAGATCAAGCATATTGGAAAAAAGGAGAGTCCGTCGTGTGTGGCACATCAGCAGGCATCCGAATGATAAAAAGGCCCTGAATAAAGCGGCTAGAGAGTTGAAGGCTTTGATTTTGGAGGCTAACGACGCAGCCCTACGAACATATTTAGAAAGTCTTACACCTACGAAATCGACAGACTACTCGCTGTGGAAAGCATGCAAAAACTCCAATCGGCCAATGCATCATAAACCTCCACTGAGGACACAAGATGGAAGCTGGGCCAAAACTGCACAGGATAAAGCGAATATATTTGCAAACTACCTCAGCCAAGTATTCACACCTAATGAAGCAAATCCAAATACGGATGAATCAGACATAAACTCTATACTCGCCCAGGATATGCAACTTGACCTACCCCTAAAACCTGTGACGCCAAGAGAAGTCTGTAGACTTATAAAATCCTTAGAAAATAACAAGGCCCCGGGGTTTGACCTAATTGACAAGAAAGTCCTTGAACAGCTACCGCGTAGAGCAATAATATACCTGACAACCTTATTTAATGCCATCCTGCGAGTAGGTTACTTTCCAAACTTGTGGAAAGTATCCCAAATTATAATGATCCTTAAACCTGGTAAACCTGGCTATGAAGTGACTTCATATAGACCCATTAGCCTTCTGCCGATCATGTCAAAGCTGTTCGAAAAAGTATTTCTTAATAGACTTGTTAATGTCCTGAAAGAAAAATCTATCATTCCTGATCATCAGTTTGGTTTTCGAAAAGAACAATTAGAAGAGCCTTCGAAAAAAAGGAATACTGCTCGTCAGCCTTCCTGGATATACAGCAAGCCTTCGACAGAGTCTGGCATAAGGGACTGCTGTGCAAAATCAAAACCCTACTACCACATACGTTCTTTGGCACACTCAAGTCATATCTAACGAACAGACTATTCCAAGTAAAAGAAAATGATAGTACATCAGATTTCCACGAAATTGGCGCCGGTGTGCCCCAAGGGTCGGTACTGGGACCTGTTTTGTACACTCTGTATACATCCGATCTGCCACAAGCTCAGAATGTCACGGTTGCGACCTTCGCAGACGATACAGCCTTGCTTGCTTCACACCCATGCGCCGCCCGGGCCTCCGAGCTCCTACAGGATGGATTAAATGATATAGAGAAATGGCTGGCTAGATGGAGAATTGCTGCAAGCGTTTCTAAATCAGTGCATATAACTTTTACCCTTCGTAAAGAAGATTGTGGCCCAGTTACTCTCAATGGTGTACAACTGCCACACCAAAGCTCTGTAAAATACTTAGGAATGCACTTGGACCGTAGACTGACCTGGAGAAAGCACATTCAAACTAAAAGAGATGAGATGAATATAAAGTACAGAGGTCTCTATTGGCTGCTGGGCCGAAACTCGAAACTCTCCATTGACAATAAGCTACTTATATACAAGGTAATGCTGAAACCAGTATGGACATATGGACTGGAACTGTGGGGGTCAGCCTGCAACTCCAATATAATGATAATACAAAGGGTGCAGAACTATATCATAAAACAGATGACAAATGCACCATGGTTTATTAAAACGAAGGAAATCCACGATATCCTCAAGATGCCAATGGTTGAAGAAGTGATCAAAGGGCATGCTACCAACTACAAGACACAACTGCACAGACACCCGAATCAGCTTGCTGGACAGCTGACCATCCCTGAAAGCATCCGTCGGCTGGGGAAGCGACGAGATATCTTTGATGATGTTGGTCACCTGGAAGGCTGACATAAACTTGGAAAGGGGCTGTCTTCGCTGGAAGTAGTCCCTACACGATATTATGACTTCCTCTCATCTGTTTATAGTCTTAAGACTGATCGCAGGATTAAAAAAAAAAAAAAAAAAAAATGTCATACTAAAAATGTCTGCTTTAAGGCCTACATCTCTGGACTGAGTTTATACAAAGCAAAATATCGACTGTTTCAAAAAGTTTTATTAAAAACAAATTTTACCGTGGCGTCCTCTAGCGGCCTGAAACATTGAAACTTAGCTAACGACATACCTATAATGTCACCAATCCAATGTAGATATCTTTTTCAAAATAGTTTCAGTCGTTTCTAACAAAAAGGGTAACAGATACACACACATCTCTCACCTCAAACGGACATTTTGAGAAAGGGACATTTTAAGAAACGAGTAAAGGGACATTTTGCGAACGGGACATTGTAAGCCTAAATGAACTGAGTACCTGCATTAGGTACCTACCAAAATCTAGTTAACAAGCTTACAAAATGTTCAATATTTTAAAACTATGCATTCACTGAGATCTTCATTGATAGGTATACCTAACATACTGAGATTACTATAATACTTATTCACTTATTATTATTAATTAACAATAGTTGGCATTTAAACCAATTTTGTCCAGTTTTACGAAATTTTATGCGTGGTCGCTTGACTCCGACGAGGTTGATCAAAAGCCTAACAAAAGCCGGACAGGCCGGACTTGTATATATTTGGCCGGACACGACTGTAAAAAGCCGGACATCTGGCAACCCTAGATCTGGAGGATACTAGCAAACCTTGAGTTTGAACTGCTTGGTCCCTAGTAATTCTTTCATAAATAGAAAGCTACAATATCGAGGAGTAACATAGGCTACTTTGATTTTTGAACTTTTTGATCCTGATATTCCCACAGGTTCGGGACTGACGCAGGTGAAACCACGGGAAAAAGATTCTTTATATTATTAGTTTGTTTGTTCCCTCATCCCTCACGGGCAAACTACTCGACCGATTTGGATGAAAATTTGCTTAGAGACCGTTTATGTGATGGAGAGTGCTAGTCAAAATAATAAATCAGTTATTTATTTTCTTGGAATCCCAGGTTGGTTAGCAACCCTAGTTACAACTTCATAGAGTTAAAAATGTAATCAGTAATCAGAATCACTCACTTCCAACTCACTTCATTTTATTGACAATAAATACGTAGATAGTTAAGATTTCACCAACTAAAGAATAGAAGCACTGAAAGAATGCGTGTACGCACCACCGAACACTTATACTCCTAGCGGAGAAGAATGTCGACACCATACGAAATGGATGTATACAAAATTATATTGCTTTTTTTTATTACAGCGCCATCTCGTGGCCTAGCAAAGCATTTTGGCAACAAGCATTTTTGGCGGGAACCTTCGAAAGTTCAGTTCAATTAATAATCTCTAGAAATAGGTATTTCGATCTGGTTTAAAATCAAGATTTTTTCTAATGGAAATTCAGAAAGAAATTACATTTCAATAGAATAATTATTGTTCTATTGATATGTAATTTCTATTAGAAAAAATCTTGATTTTAAACCGGATCGAAATACCTATTTCTAGAAGGGAATGTAAAGAGTTAAAATAGATTTGTTTGCGAATTCATTTATTCCTAATAGTAAGATTACATTTTTAACTCAAATAACAGAAATTCAATATCATAACATTAATTTTAGATTTTAAGATCTGCTACCTATATAAATATTGACCTATTCAAATAAATATTGAAATAAATCATTTAAAAAACCGGTTCAGCGGTTTTGTGTGAGACTTACACAGACAGTTTCACCTTTAGGTATTAAATTAATAGGACTAGCAGTTCCTATCACAAATAAATCGTTATCTCCTGATGGTCCAGAACTTCAACTGCAGCGGACGACCCTGGTTGAGATGTCTTAACATTTAGTTGATCCTGTAAAATATTTCACATAAAATTATTGTTTCATAGGTGTAATATGACCAATTTGTTACTTTATCCTATTAATATAATAAATGCGAAAGTCCGTAATCCTGTGTGTGAATATGGTTATGTTTGTTACCTCGCCTATGTATACGAACCAATTGTGCTGATGTATTATTGTTAATTCTTCTCATCCGAGCGATGTTCCCGATTGCATCCCTCTCGGGACCCCGGGGTCCGCTAAACCCTTCATTGTTTTTTTTTTTATTTGGGGTCGGCGCGGTCGGTAAGTCATCATTGACCATACCTACCTTCTGCAATTAGATTTAGCAATGTTTTTACGGCCGGCCGCTTGCCTGACACCAACCCTTTTAGGGATCAAGCAGTTTATCCGTCACCGCGCGGGGAGAACTTAAGGTTTGCTTTTCTCCCTCCGATCCCTCAGTCGCCTTTTACGATACCCACGGGATGAGATGGGGTAACCCTATTCTATTCCGGGGCTACACGGCTAATTGTTAATAACCGATCATAAATACTTAGATGAAAACAAACAAGAGTAGATACGGCATATTATTCTAACATTGCGTATTTGAAAAATGAGTTAGAAACACCTATATGCACTTTCACATAATTATTGTATTTAAAAACATTTGTCTTTAAATATAGGTATTTTTACTATACATTTTATTTTATTATTTGAGTAAAATTATGTGTAAAATGTTTTTTTTGTGTTTCCCTGAATGATTCAGGCATTTGTAAAACGAGCAAGAAGGCATTCTGATGTATTTCAAAAAGATAATCGCAGTGAGACAGCACTTGCTCACGCGGCAACGGTTCGACATACAACTGAGGCTAGTGCGTCAGCTAGATGCAGTTTAATCGTCTCATTTGCCGTGACTAGGTACCGTATCTTTAGTTTTTGGAACGAAGTTCCTTATCGCGCGTTGCGAAAGGGGGCTAGACGGAAAAAATTAAGACCAAAAGTTGTAACGACACTTTTTGCTATAGTTATAAGGAATTTCGTTCCATCCAGGTGTCCCTTGACACCTCTCAAGTTTTTGTTTTAATCTAAGCATAAATATAGGTAGTTTGCTTACTTGATGGTCCTGCAGCGAACGGCCCTGGTTGTAGTGGCCCGGCCCTGGTCTACACATTTAGTAGATCCTGTAAAATATTTCATATAATAATTATTATTTCATAGGTGTTATGACCAGTTTTGTTAGTTTATCCTATTAATATGATAAATGTGAAAATCCGTAATCCTGTGTATGAATATGTTTATGTTTGTTACATCTCCACGTATACCTATGTAATACTACTGAACCAATTGTGATGAAACTTAGTATTATAGGTTGATAGCTAGGGATGACAAACTCACTACTTGAGGCAGATTTCCCAAGATTACCTATTATTATTATTATTGAGTAATAGTAACAACAAACATTAATTGCCTATACTTTTAATAACAACGGTTTTCAGTCTTGACAAAAAAACCTTTATGTATACTTATAAATTTAAAAAAAGTCTGAATTTCAAAAAGTCGTAAAACATAAGTGTTCAAGTACGAAGGGTGAATAAGTTTACCTACCTGGTATATCGAGAGAAGGAAATCATTTTTTTTTTTCAATGTAGTACAAACTTACCTTATGGTTTAGCAATGCGGTAGGTAGTTGTAAATTTCCCAAAGATGGACGGTCCCGGCTGGGAATTAACGTGAACCGTCGAATGAGATGAACTTGTGCCCATTATATTCATTAAATGCTGATCCTGGAAAGTAAAAATAACTTTTCTTACAAACTTAGGGATAAAAATTAAGGTATAGATACAACAATACGGCTACTTTACAACAACTTTGGTTGGAAATCCGGAGATGACAAAGGGGGATTGGGAAAGCAACATTTTGTCCACATTTCACAGCTGAAAAACGAAATACGTACCTATCTATGTTTAAATTTGCAATAATTTACAATACATGGGTAAGGGTATGTACGTTATATAGTTATTTTCTATTTCTAGGGTTCGTAGGAGGTGCAAAGATATCGTGATTCTGACTTTTTAGGTTAGTAGGTATAAACAGAACAGGTGAATAAGTTTACCTACCTGGTATATCGAGAGAAGGAAATCATTTTTTTTTTCAATGTAGTACAAACTTACCTTATGGTTTAGCAATGCGGTAGGTAGTTGTAAATTTCCCAAAGATGGACGGTCCCGGCTGCGAATTAACGTGAACCGTCGAATGAGATGAACTTGTGCCCATTATATTCATTAAATGCTGATCCTGGAAAATAAAAATAACTTTTCTTACAAACTTAGGGATAAAAATTAAGGTATAGATACAACAATACGGCTACTTTACAACAACTTTGGTTGGAAATCCGGAGATGACAAAGGGGGATTGGGAAAGCAACATTTTGTCCACATTTCACAGCTGAAAAACGAAATACGTACCTATCTATGTTTAAATTTGCAATAATTTACAATACATGGGTAAGGGTATGTACGTTATATAGTTATTTTCTATTTCTAGGGTTCGTAGGAGGTGCAAAGATATCGTGATTCTGACTTTTTAGGTTAGTAGGTATAAACAGAACAGGTGAATAAGTTTACCTACCTGGTATATCGAGAGAAGGAAATCATTTTTTTTTTCAATGTAGTACAAACTTACCTTATGGTTTAGCAATGCGGTAGGTAGTTGTAAATTTCCCAAAGATGGACGGTCCCGGCTGGGAATTAACGTGAACCGTCGAATGAGATGAACTTGTGCCCATTATATTCATTAAATGCTGATCCTGGAAAATAAAAATAACTTTTCTTACAAACTTAGGGATAAAAATTAAGGTATAGATACAACAATACGGCTACTTTACAACAACTTTGGTTGGAAATCCGGAGATGACAAAGGGGGATTGGGAAAGCAACATTTTGTCCACATTTCACAGCTGAAAAACGAAATACGTACCTATCTATGTTTAAATTTGCAATAATTTACAATACATGGGTAAGGGTATGTACGTTATATAGTTATTTTCTATTTCTAGGGTTCGTAGGAGGTGCAAAGATATCGTGATTCTGACTTTTTAGGTTAGTAGGTATAAACAGAACTTACCGCAAAGCATTTCTTCTTCCAGGTTTAGGAAACCGAGATAATTTAATGCCCGGCACTTTGCCAGGCATTAAATTATCTTTGCTTTTCACATTTTCTATAAACGTAAGCCATATTGAAATAAGTTCACAACACAAACAATATATTCACTTAAAAATAAACAACACAAAGAGTCAATTTTTCGCTTCCAAAATACACCAACACTAATGCGGAGCAACAAAGTTCACGCAACTCAACGTAATAACGGAGAAAACATAAGTTTTTCCAAGATAATTGAAGATAATTCTTCAACACAAACTATTCAACCAACATGCCATGATATAGTCCGGGCGGCGGCTGCAAAATATCAACCTCATCGAATAACTGAAAAATATCACTTTCCACGAAAAGAAGACCTAAAATAAATAAGAAAAAAATTGGTCTGCCGGGGTACTGCTTGGGGGGTCCTTCGCAGTGAATTAAAATATGGTCCACTTCGGATCATCATTTTATTTCATGTGGTTACTGAACGAAACATTATTCTTGGCTTTAGAATTAATTAATAGAGTCTAAAAAATCAAGACCGGTGTTGGAGGGTTCCGCAGACCAACCAATTTTACGAGTCCGGTCGGGAGGTCCATTTTACCTCATCGAGTTACCGGATGAAACTAAGTTTTTCTAGTGGCTAAAATTATGCTCTCTAAACATAAGTTGGTCTGCCATCTCGCTCGCGGTAGTTTTTGCAGTCCGACCACTTATGAACACGCAACTCTGAACATTTTGTTTTAAGTTCGGTTCAAACTGATAGGTAGGTAACTACTATAATAAAATAATTTATTTTATTATAGTGTGACCAGGGGCGTCTCTAGCTCATGTAGCGCCCGTGTGCAAATATCTCCTTGGCGCCCTTTAGTAAGAGTTAAGAGTGATTCCAATAAGGAATAATAAAGGTACAAACAACAGTACTAACTTGACGTAGGAACCCCTAATATTATTTTTTAATTAAGTTGAAAAAATATGTCGGGAACCAATAGGTACCTACATACACCAATATCTTTTGAATGAAATGTCCGAATTAAATAATTCAAAAGGTTCTAGAAAGGTATGTTCACGAGTTCCAGGTCGGCAATGGCACACGTACCTACGTAGGATTTTTTTCCCTTCCTCATAATATCCGTAGCCTCCATGAACACGTTCAAATTCCACCCCCATTTCACCCACATGACCGTGCAGATCACCACCCAAAACGATTCCCTGTGACAACGAGATAGCCCCAAGGACCTCGCCGAGTTTATCCCAAAACCACCTCTTATCAGCGTCGCTACAACCGACCTTCGAAAGTTCAGTTTTAACCATTAATATTTTTTCTTGATTTTTCAAGATTTTTTCTATTTCAAATGTAAAAAATCTTGATTTTAAATCAGATCGAAATACCTATTTCTAGGGAGGAATGTAAAGAGTTAAATTAAAATAGATTTGTTTGCGAATTCATTTATTCCTAGTAAGAAATAATATATACCTACCTATAACAGATAGCATTTCTGTTATTTTAGTAAAAAATGTACCTAATCTTACTAGATTCATTTAATTTTAAGAACTTACTATCTATATAAATATTGACCTATATAAATATTGCAATAAATAATTAAAAAAAAATAGTTTCACCTTTAGGTATTACAGTGATAGGACTAGCAGTTTTTATCATAAATAAATCTTTAAGCTAGATAACTAGCTAAACGATTTACACAGAGGTGTTACAGAATATTAAATGTTTTTATAGTAAAAATATTGAATATATTGTGAACAGCGTATTTAATTGAGGAAAAATATTTTTTATGAACATTTCATGGTATATAACCGAGATACTAAGTCATGCCTCATGTCAAAGGAGTCATATTGAACTCTGAGCGTAGTGAAGGGCTCTGGTTTAGTGATACGAGATATTCAAGCTACCTTAGACTAGAAGTATCATTCATTATCTCGTGATATCTCGCACCGTGAGAAGAGAACCCAGTTTTACATATACTTCTCACCTCACAACTTCGGAAAAAATCGTTTTGCACGCAGATTTCTGTGTGAATTTTGCACGCTAGTGTGCAAAGAGTTTTCAAAATTCGAATCTGTCTTTTCCATACATTTCTCTAAAGCAAGTCCTTAGAAAATGTGCGTGAAGAAAATACGTGAGAACCATCAGTCGCCTTCTACGACACCCTAGTATGAAGAGTTGGGGTTGGCCTATTCTCGTCCGGAACCAACCCGGACAAGACACGTACTCACAGAAGACCAGCCTCGGGGTTTGCCAGCGAGCGATGGAGCGCAGTATTTTGAGTGTCAAATTAATGGACAAAATCCGAAACACAGAACTGCGCTCTCGCACAAAGATCGTGGATGTCGGTCAACTACCAGGTTGCGAGATGGCAGACCAACTTATATTTAAAGAGCATAATTTTAGCCACTAGAAAAACTTAGTTTCATCCGGTAACTCGGTTACTGAGGTAAAATGGACCTCCCGACCGGACTCGTAAAATTGGTTGGTCTGCGGAACCCTCCAACACCGGTCTCGGACGACATGATTTTTTAGACTCTATTAATTAATTCTAAAGCCAAGAAGAAGGTTTCGTTCGCCACATGAGATAAAATGATGGTCCGAGGTGGACCATATTTTAATTCACTGCGAAGGACCCCCAAGCTGTACCCCGGCAGACCAATTTTTTTCTTATTTTGTTTAGGTCTTTTTTTCGTGGAAAGTGATATTTTTCAGTTATTCGATGAGGTTGATATTTTGCAGCCGCCGCCCGGACTATTAAGACTTTCCCGTGTTGCCATTAACATAAACTTCATATTTCATAGTAAATTTAAATTGGTCCAGATAGTCCGCTGTTTTTTCTTCTTTTCAAATATCAAATATTATATTTACTTGCAGCTATTGTATAACATAACGGTTAATTTCTTAAATTATACATATTTTATATAGTCAATTAACAAATCATTAAATTTATTACAAAATCAATAGGAAATAAACTCCAATGTTCGGAGACTTTGGATAACATGGCAATCTACATAAATTAGTCGGTGTGTTTATGGTTTTTCCACGCCATCTACACAATACACCAAAGGAACTACTGTGTACTGTGCCATCTACATCGATTTTAAGGTATTATATCGTTCTGCGATGCCAACTTAGTACCAAGCTATGGGTATAGATAGAGCTTCCATCAGTGTTGCCTAGGTTCAATACATTTGTTAACAGCGCCTGGTACGCACCC